>JARHVA010001146.1:232500-375000 GCA_037957365.1 Torreya grandis
CTATATGGAGGAAAAATATATAATGTTTGAGATAGAGTCATATATTACTATGAAGTGCCTCTCATGATTGGGCTACACCATTTATCATTATTCTAATGTATATACCTATTGACCAATTTTGCCCACAGGCAAAATTGTGGTCACCTCCTCCCCTTGATTTTCGAAAAACAATCATTTCAGGCTACACAGTTCAATGCCAGTGGTTCTCTGCTTGGTTCAACATGATTGGTTCAGTCATTTGGTTTAACTGGTTGGTTTATCGACATTTATTTTATCTTCTTCAAAGTCCAATGGCCTTGTTCCAGCTCAATTCAACACTTTGGTCATTGGCCTGGTTCATTGGTTCAGCGCCTAGTTCATTGGTTCAACCTTGGTTCATCGGCCTAGTTCAAGTTCATGTTCATACCCTTGCATAAGGCAGGCACTTCAAACATTCACAAAAGGAAAGGATCCAGTCGGGTACAACTCAAATCAAGGGTCGGGTGCATTACTAAGCAACACTGGAGCCTGCACATATAAAAGCTAGAGCAAAAGTCCGTGGGGACCCGAGAGACCATCCAAAGGACCCACTGGAATATACAAGGTAGAGGAGCTACTCGGGAGGGTGCTAAGACTAAAGCGAAGCCGCATAGGAAATCATATGAAGGGGCCTGATAGTGTTGTGATGGGGACGGTGATGTCCTGGAGGACATCAAAATTAACAGAATAGTTTAGCCGTTGGTTTTCAAAACATGACGGCCATACGAACGTCAAATTTCAAAAAGAGAAATGGCCGTTTGTCTTCAAAAGCCAAAGGAAGTGCTAGCCATGGAAAGGAGCTCAAAATGTAGTGACCCGCCAAGATGTTCACCCCAAGGGCTGAATGAGCTAGATAAGACAAAATGGAGAAAAGACAAGGTGACAAGCAAGGAATGAGCAAGCAGTTAGTCCAAGTGGTGCCAACTTGAGAAGTGACTCTGGTTGGTGAAATAGTGCTAGCAAATTGATCATTTAGGATGCAAGCAACTAGCATTGCAACCGGTTCCTCTATTTCACATTAATGAGTAGACAAACCGTGTAAGTCATCTAAAAGAGAAGGGCAGATTTTGAGCATACAAAACAGACGGCTCATTAATATTTTGAGTGACTTGTTCTTCCCCATGAAGAGACGTGATTGCCACTTGTAAACAAGGAGTGCCAAATGAGCCTCCTTGCCTTTCCATATATATTGCAAACTTGGTCATTTTGTAATCATCTTTTCACGAATTTTACAAGGTGCAGCCCTGTTAAAAATTTCCACCTGAATCAATCAAAGCATCTTTTCACCTCTTCTTGGATAGATATTATGTGTATGTCCTGAGTGTTGGATTTGTGTTCAGTCATTATCTTTTGATGCTCTCACATGTTCAACACCAATAGACCAGCTATCTATAAGGTGCCATCTGCAGCTGACAGGAGAAGAGTTCTATTTTGGAATGCAGAATAGAAGGGATTATCTACAGAGTGCCTCTTATAGCACCTTTGGTGAAGCTCCTTTTCTGCATTTTTCATTTAAACCTCCCTGTCAAGTTTTGTAGACTGCTTCTTCTGCCAAGGGTGAAGCGTATACATGTGTTTGTCTGATTTTGAGAGTGGGTGTGGGAAGGTCATCTTGTTTTGGTGTATCACCTCCTTAGAGTAGGCTTGTTTCCTGCATTCTCTTTTCCCTTTTCATCCCCCACCTTTTTATTATATAGCTGTCTATATATATATATATATATATATATATGCCTGTGTTTACACTTGCTGAAACAAACAATGATACATCAGAGGGAGCTAGCCCTTACCTAGAGACTCTCCCCTCTAGCTTCGCTAGTCCCACAGGCGAGAGGGGAGTTTCCATGTTGTGAGGAGAAGGCAGGGGTTTGACCTCCTGCTAAGGGTGCAATCTATTGTGTCAACAATTTTGGCATGCCCGATGGGACACACAATTTGATAACTCAGTAAGGTTTCAGGATTGATGCTGGTCCTATCACAACAAATTTCAAGTTTTCTAGCATCTGGCGACTCCACTGGTAAGAGCTTCAATTTTCATATTAAGACTAGCGTCTTAACTTTCTATGCCTAAGGTCACCACAAGGTCCGCTTCAAGAGGGGTTCCTTTCGAATTCGTTGAATTACCTTTAAACTTTGCTAAAAGACTATGATTTGAGAGGACCTGTCCTTATCCAGTAATCAATCCTCTTAGACCTATTATAAGAGACACAGTCGCAGTAGAACCCCAGTTATAGCCAATCCCAGACATGGCATTACCTTTTACAGCTTTTTGTGGTGAGAGCCCCTTGAATCTCCCATTCTATGATCCAATTCTGGGAATATCTCTAAAAAATGTGCCTTCTTTTGATGGATTGGGGCCTATTACAGCTGTCAAGCATATTACGAATATTGCCAACCTTTGCAATATTCACAATGTAATAGAAGAAAATATTGCCATCAGACTGCTAGCTTTGTCTTTGAAAGGCAAAGCTCTTGACTGGTACGGGACCTTGCCTGTGAATTCAATACGTTCCTAGAATGAGTTGGGGACTCAATTGACAAATCATTTTGGGGAAAAGAGTGATGACCTCTCACTTGCTGAGTAGCTGACAACCATAAAGAGAGCTCCACACAAGTATATGCAGGACTTTAACACGCATTTTCAAAAGACTTGGGATAGAATTCCCATCCTAGTAAGATCGACCCCCAGCTATGCTTTCTTATACTATTTAAAGGCATTAAGTAGCGATATTGCTGTGATGATCCAATCTATGGGAGGGCATATATTGCTTGATGCTTATGACATAGCCATAGCAGCTAAAAATTGCTTAGTTCAGGCTGGAAAAATAGCCCCTAGGTCTCACATGCCACTTTTCTCAAAAATGTTACCCCCAGCTCAGACTGTTGCTCCCACATTGGCTCTTATGCCTACCATAGAGAAACCAGCTGCCACTCTGTCTAATGAGCTTCACGAGGTTAAAAGCCTATTGCAAAGCATGTCAAATGAACTTGTAGCTCTTAAAAGGTAGCAAGCTCAAAGCAACAAGCTGAATCAGGGATATCAACACTATGGTCAAGCCCCTAGACCCCCTTTTCAAGGCTATAATCAAGGATAGGGTCAGCTCACTCAGACCAAGCCTTCTCAAAATTACAACTTAGGCTGCCTTTCATCATCTAAAGTCATGGTGCCAGTTTAGAACAATCTAGTACAAGAGCAGCCGAGTTGTTCGACCATGGGATATGGTCAAGAACAGGCTATTTACACAAATGAGATGATGAACTATTTTCAGAATGTAGACAACCAAATGGCCACTCAATCTCAGGTTCTTGAACCTTCAATGCAACCCAGTACAAGTAGCAATCAGGCCCAGCCTGATTCCAACTTGATGAATCATTTGGAGGGGGAATTTTATTCAATAAATTATGTAGGCACTGTAGACAATCAGGCTGATTGCGATGTAGCCAACAATAGGTTCAAGAGAAGAGCAATGATAGAGGCCCAAGCTACTACTCAGACCACAGTAGCACCTCCATCGCACTTCAATTCAAAAGCCCCAAATTTCAGGCAGCCGTCTATACCTTTAGCCCCTCAGCCTGCAGTTCAGCTTGGAATCAACCCCAAAGAAAACTTGAAGGGAGGCAACCCTCAAATCAATATAGTGGACCAGATGAAGAAGCTACATATGAACATCTCATTATGGGATTCATTGTCTCTTCCAGACTAGAAGGATGTATTGAAAAAGGAATTGCATGAGCTGGATCAGCAAGTTGTCCCACCAAGCACTGATAACGTCTTGATGACAAATGGATAGCCTTCCACTTCAGGTCAGGTAAAGAAAGAAGAGAAAACTCCCCCTTTCTATGTATCCTTGGTTATAGGGAATTTCTTGGTACATAATTGTATAATTGATAGTGGGGCCAGCACCTCAGTAATACCCAAGTGTATTGCTGACAAGATGGGACTGAAGTATGAAGAGATGAACAAAGGAGTCCTACAACTAGATGGAACACCTACGAAAATAGTTGGGATTGTGAAGGGTCTAGGCTTGACGCTGCATGCTTGCCCAACCTTCTCAATTCCCCATGATGTAGTGGTAGCGGACGTTCCTCCTTATTTTGCAATTTTCTTGTCCAAGGATTTCAAGTCAAAGATAGGTGGCTATCTAGCAACGAATTGGTCATATTTGGTCTTTAAAACCAAATATGGAACCAAGGTAAAAATTGAGTTTGAGCCACTCTACAAGGACCATCTAGAACCATTCACACCCAAGGCAGTGAATGTCATTTACACAATCATCGACCCAGAAGAGTCCCAGACAGACCAAGCTCCATCCTCTGCTCTCGAAGGAGTCGCAGACCTACTCTTGAATGAGTGGGGAAATGATAACTTGAAACATGATCCATACAAGTTCATTGAGGAGGCAGACCTTGGAGTCTATTGCATGCATGAAGAGGGCACCTTCATGCCAAATTTAATGAAGGTAGGCCAAGAGGACCTTGGTCTATGGCAGCTGTATTTTGATGGTTCCAGAGGTAATTTGAGCACTGGTGGTGGGGCAATGTTGGTCTCCCCTACAAAATAAAGGTACTTTTTAGCTTTCCATTTCCATTTCTCCTACACAAGTAATGTTGCAAAATATGAGTCTCTTATACATGGCCTTGAATGGGCAAGAAAAAGAGGGATTAAAGAGCTGCAGGTTTTGGGAGACAACAAACTAATTGTAAATCAGGTGAGAGGACTGAATCTAACAAAAAATTCCTTGCTGAAGTCTTACAAGCATAGAGTCTGGGACTTGGTGGAGGATATTCTTGATTTCAATATTACCTTCATTCCCAGAGAGCAAAACAAATAGGCAGATAAGCTGGTAGTAATTGGTGCCCAATTTGACGTTTCAAAGGAAATAAGTCAAGACTATGGTTCATGCCATTTGAAAGTGGTGGTTCAGCCTTCAGTCCCCGACAACATTACAAATTGGCAAATTTTTGAAAGCGACTAGCAAATAGCTTTTTTCTTACAAGAAGAAGCTGAATTCGCAATGCAGAATCAAGTAAAATTGTAGTAGCAATACGGCGATCAGATTGTTCAGTTGAAGAACAATAAACTCCCTAAAGGTCTAGTCACACTTGAAAGTGTCTTTAATAGAGATGACCAATAAAGAAATGACAAGGCATGCATCACCACCAAAGTAGAGAATTACGAAAGGGTTGAAATCTTCAAGAACAAGCTGCTTGTGCTTGGAAAATTCTACACATTTCAAGAGAGGTGGGCTTTCATTTTGCTGTGTCAGGAGTTCTCTGATGTCTTTGCTTGGGATTACAGTGACTTGAAGGGTTTCGACCCAAGGCTTGCCTAACACACCATTAAATTAGAAGAAGGTGCTAGGCCAGTCACACAAAAGCAAAGACCTATAAATCTGACAATTGAGCCACTCATGCAGAGGAAATTAGCCAAATTGATTGAGTTTGAAATTATATTTCCAATCAAGCATTCCAATTGGCTAGCCAACCTTGTTCTTGTTAGAAAAAAGAATGGGGAGATCAGGGTGTGTGTCGACATTAGAGACCTTAATAAAGTCTCTTTAAAGGATCATTATCCCCTTCCAAGCATGGAGCAGATTCTTTAGAAGGTAACAGGTAGCGAGCATTTCTCCCTCCTGGATGGTTATTCAGGGTATAATCAGATTCTAGTGCAAGGTTGTGATAAGCACAAAACAGCCTTCACTACTAAATGGGGGACATTTTCCTACAAGAAGATGCCTTTTGGGCTATCTAATGCTAGTGCTACCTTTTAGCGAGCCATGGATATGGCTTTTGGAGGCTTGATGAATAACAATGTACTGGTCTACCTCGACGATGTGACGGTATTCTCCAAGAAAGTGAGCCAACACATAGAGCACCTCAGGTAAATTTTTGAAAGGTGTAGGGAGTTTGGCATCTCTCTTAATCCAAATAAGTGCGTGTTTGCTGTTCATGAGGGGAAACTCCTTGGCCACATTGTGTCCAATGAGGTATTATCCATTGACCCTGAGAGAGTTCACTCTATCTTGGAGATGTCCCTACCAAAGCACATGAAAAAATTACAGAGCTTCTTTGGCAGAATTAATTTCATTCAGAGATTCATTCTGAATTTTGTAGAGATAGTCAAGCCACTCACCCCTATGCTAAGGAAGGGTGAAGAGTTCAAATGGATAGCTCAAAGGAAAGACAGCTTTGAAGCCATCAAGCAGGTCATAACTGGAGCTCCCACTTTGATCAGCCTCAACTTCAACAAAGGCTTCAACCTTTACACTTTTAGCAATGAAGAGGTGATATTTGCCATGCTTACCCAAGCTAACAGTGATGACCTCAAATAGACACTTTCTTTTTTTAGCCAAGGATTAGAGGATTTTGAAGTCAGGTACACGTATGTAGAGAAGCAAGTCTTGGAAGTAGTGCAGAGCCTAAAGAAATTTAGGCATATGTTGTCTAACAATAGGATTCACCTCATGGTCCCACACCCTGGCGTCAGGGATTTCTTGACCAATCGAGACCTGAATGAGAAGAGGGCAGGGTGGATTACCAAAGTGATGGAATATGACATAGACATCAAGATCACCAAGCTAGTGAGGGGAAGAGGCCTATGCGAATAGCTTGCTGTAGACTTAAATAAAAAAGGGGAGGAGAGCTTGTTAATTCACGATGTAGCCATAACAGAAGAGCCAACTGTCATAAAGGATTGGATGTTAGACCTAAGGCATTTTCTTATTACTGGCAAGTGCCTGTAGGGTCTTGATAAGACCGAAAGAAGGTATTTTAAACTCCAGTCTCTCCCTTATGTCTTGGTTGATGAAGTATTGTTTAGGAGGGATTTCTTTGGGGTCTTCCTAAGGTGCATTGACCTAAACCACACTGATAAGGTAGTGGCTGAGTTCCATGATGGACCAGCAGGTGGTCATTTCACTCCTAGAGCTACTGTAGCAAGGATAATGAGAGCTGGCTATTTTTGGCCTACTCTTTTCAAAGACACCCATGCTTGGGTAAGAAAGTGCCAAAAGTGTGCACTTTTTGATGGAAATCAATGATTGGCTACCATGCCTCTATAGCCCATTCAAGTTGAGTAACCATTCATGCAGCGGGGCCTGGATTTCATAGGGATGAACAATCCTCCCTCCAGTGATGGGCACAAATGGGTCCCGACTGCTATAGATTATTTCACCAGGTGGGTGGAGGCCATTGCTCTGAAGGAGGCAAATGAAAGTGCAATCCTAGAATTTTATGAGGACCTGGTAACAAGATTTGGGGTCCTAGCCACCATAATCTCAGATAACGCCTTAGCTTTTTTGGGAATCAAAACTAGTGAATGGGCACTAAGGTATGGCATATACCTCAACACTTCATCAAATTATTATCTACAGGGGAATGGGCTGGCTGAGTCCACCAATAAAAATCTAATCATAATCATAAAGAGGACCATGGAAGAAAATCAGAGGACTTAGCATGCCAAGCTAAAGATAGCTCTATGGGCCGACCAAATTACTTCGAAGAGAGCAATCATAAATTCTCCATATACGCTCATATATGGAAGGGAAGCTAGGCTTCCCATCTCACTGGAATTGCTAGAATTTGATCTCACCTACCAGCTGCAGTTAGAAGAAGGAACTAGCATGGAGGTCACGCTGTGTGAGCTAATGGAGCTCTAAGAGGTAAGGGACTGGGCTATGGCTTTTATGACCAGTTGCCAACAACAAGTAAAAAGACACTTTGATAAGAAATCTTTGTCAAGAGATTTCTCTAAAGGAGAAATTGTCCTAAAATGGGATGAAGATCGAGCTAAGCCTGGAAAGCATGCAAAATTTAACACCCTATGGAGCGGCCCTTACATAATCACTCAGTGCAAACAACATAATGCATTCCAACTCTCCAAGGTAGATGGCGAAGAACTGCGTATCCCAGTTAATGGGATACATCTAAAGTGTTGCCACTAAAATTTAGTTCACTTGTACATATTTTCCCTTGTTTTCTTTTCAGTTTTCCCTAAGTGTTGTTGCACAAGTAGTTTTCTTAGTTTTGTGTGCATTTTCATTTTCCTCGGAGGTAGATCTGCGTGACTATTTCTAAGTTTTAACAGAGTTGTTGCTAGTTTTCAAAGTTACTATCTGACTCCATGCCCAATGGACTATAAGGCAGCTGGCTTCAAAGCATAGCAGGCATGCTTCCCCTGTGATTCACCAATCTGTTGACCAATTTTGCCCACAGGCAAAATCGTGGTCACCTCCTCCCCTTGCTTTTTGAAAAATGATCATTTCAAGCTACACAGTTCAATGCCAATGGTTCTCTGCTTGGTTCAACATGATTGGTTCAGTCATTTGGTTTAAATGGTTGGTTTATCAGCATTTGTTTTATCTTCTTCAAAGTCTAATGGCCTTATTCCAGCTCAGTTTAACACTTTGGTCATCAGCCTGGTTCATTGGTTCAACGCCTAGTTCATTGGTTTGGCCTTGGTTCATCAGCCTAGTTCAAGTTCATGTTCATACCCTTGCATAAGGTAGGCACTTCAAACATTCACAAAAGGAAAGGATCCGGTCGGGCATGGCTCAAATCAAGGGTCAGGTGCATTACTAAGCAAAGCTGAAGCGCATGCATATACAAGTTAGAGTAAAAGTCTACGGGGACCCGAGAGACCATCCAAAGGACCACTAAAATATACAAGGTAGAGGAGCTACTCAGGAGGGTGCTAAGACTAAATTAAAGCCACAGAAGAAATCATATGAAGGGGCTTGATAGTGTTGTGACGGGGATGGTGACGTCCTAGAGGACGTCAAAATTAACAAAATAGTTTAGCTATTGGTTTTCAAAACATGACGGCCATACGAACGTCAACTTTCAAAAAGAGAAATGGTCATTTGTCTTCAAAATCCAAAGGAAGCACTAGCCATGGAAAGGAGCTCAAAATGCAGTGACCCGCCAAGATGTTCGCCCCAGGGGCTGAATGAGCCAGATAAGACAAAATGGAGAAAAGACAAGGTGACAAGCAAGGACTGAGTAAGCAATTAGTCTAAGTGGTGCCAACTTGAGAAGTGACTCTAGCAGGTGAAATAGTGCTAGCAAATTGATCATTTGGGATGCAAGTAGCTAGTAGTGCAACCGGTTCCTCTGTTTCACATTAATGAGTAGACAAACCGTGTAAGTCATCTAAAAGAGAAGGGCAGATTTTGAGCAGACAAAGTAGATGGCTCATTAATATTTTGAGCAACTTGTTCTTCCCCATGAAGAGACGCGATTGCCACTTGTAAACAAGGAGTGCCAAATGAGCCTCCTTGCCTTTCCATATATATTGCAAACTTGGTCATTTTGTAATCATCTTTTCATGAATTTTACAAGGTGCATCCCTGTTAAAAGTTTCCACCTAAATCAATCAAAGCAACTTTTTACCTCTTCTTGGATAGATATTCTGTGTATGTCTTGAGTGTTTGATTTGTGTTCAGTCATTGTCTTTTGATGCTCTCACAAGTTCAACACCAACATACCAGCTATCTATAAGGTGCCATCTGTAGCTGACAGGAGAAGAGTTATATTTTGGAGTGTAGAATAGAAGGGATTATCTACAGAGTGCCTCTTACAGCACCTTTGGTGAACCTCCTTTTCTGCATTTTTCATTTAAACCTCCCTGTCAGGTTTTGTAGACTACTTTTTCTGCTAAGGGTGAAGCGTATACATGTGTTTGTCTAATTTTGAGAGTGGGTGTGGGAAGGCCATCTTGTTTTGGTGTATCACCTCCTTAGAGTAGGCTTATTTCCTGCATTCTCTTTTCCCTTTTCATCCCCCCTTTTTATTATATAGCTGTCTATATATATATATATGCATATGTTTGCACTTGCTGAAACAAACAACAATACATCAAAGGGAGCTAGTCCTTACCTAGAGACTCTCCCCTCCAGTTTCGCCAGTCCCATAGGCGAGAGGGGAGTTTCCATGTTGCGAGGAGAAGGCAGGGGTTTGACCTCCTGCTAAGGGTGCAATCTCTTGCGTCAACAATACCCTTGCTACATTGGTTTCATATCATTTGGGACATTATATTCATGTTTTATATTTATTGAATTTATAAACATACCATATTTTTATTATGAGTACAATTGAAACAAATAATGAAATACTCATCTCTTGCATAACTTATTTAGATTCCCTTATACATTTTACTTGTTCATTTTTGATGAAGTGGTTATGTTCTACCTCCTCTTTTGGTACATTCTCTCTTTGGAGATGCTTTGCATTCTTGTTTGGAGACTCTTCTTTGGCCCTTTGAAGTAGTGCAAGATTGTCATTCTCATGTCTCCTGAGGCCTTGCAATATGATTCCAATAAAATATTGATGTATATTAATGAAATTGAAAGTAAATAAATTAAATAGAAACTTTTAAATAAACCATTTCTTAATGTAACTTTTTATGAAAGTGCCACTATGTGATTTTTCATAATTTATTGAAAGTGGATAGAAAATGGTAGGGAGTAGGCATCCATTGTTTGTTTCCAAATTAATGGAAAAAACATACAGCTTGTTACATTTGAAGAAATAACATGTCAATGTGGTCATTGAAGCTTCTCCCATACCATGCCTTCAAAATTTGACATTTAGATAGCCCGCAATTGAGTCCCTATCCTCCTTAGTTTAAGTGGACACATCTTCATTCAATTTAGATAGGTTAATGTGGATGTGGGCCAGAAAATAAGGTGAAGTTGGTTATAGGGAACTTCAGTCTTACTTTGGGTGTTTTCTTCCTTGTCTATCAGGACACTTTCAACTACAACATTTGACAAAACCCCCATTTTAATTATGCTTTGATAGATGTCTATACCATGCTCAAAAGCTCTTGTTTTCACATAGATTGGGAGTATGGTGGTAAAGGGCGAACTGAGAACAAAGGGAAAAAATATGTAATCATAACGTTAGTTATATTTTATCCATGAAATAGAAAAAAGGTTTATATGAATATCATCTACAATTGGTGCTAGGCTTGGTGTAACATTCCCACAAGGATTTACTAGAATAATGTAGTAAAACAAAATTAATTTTTTTTTACTACATTACACTTATTCTTTCATTAGATTACACCATGAGAATCTAATTAGTGATGCTAACATACTACTAAGCATATTAAATATATGTAAACATGTAATAATAACATATACTAATCACTATCATCATATGTAATATAAAATAACTATATAAGAAAAGTAATTACATTAAAATTCAACCACAACTAATACAATAATACAATCGCTACTGTCAATGTATAGTAAATAATCAATTACATTTCCAATAGGCATTAAGCCTCAACATATATACAATAATAGATACAATGCTCCACAGATCATGAGTCACTCTAACTCTAGTATCTTTGTTAATCTCAAGTGTAATCTCCAAGTAAGTACTATAGTGGAGAGGGAGAGTATCATCTGAGCACCTTTCTACACCAACCATGAACCATGGATCCCCCATACTATCCCCCAAATAGGGAATGACCTTCCCTTCATGAATGGGTAGATAGTGATGGTGTAGGAATTTAGAGAGACATGCTAGTACTCATGTGCTATAAGATTCTACTACATGATGTTTATCATAAATAAAATATGTTCTAACATGATATCACACAAACATGTAAACCATACATATGAAATGACAATATATATAGCTAAACATGATTTTGGCCAAAATTTTCAAATAAATAATGATATCTAAGATCAGGCAAATTCATGCACACCACTTGATCATATTACCTTCATCTGGCATTGGTGGTGCTAAGTAAGCTAGTGAAGTTTGTCTCACTACTTACTTAGTACTAGCAATGTAAGATTTGATTAAAATATATATAACCAATAGATTTATACTAATTAATTCCTACTATCAAGTATAAATTAAGAAAATTAAAGGAATAATCACTTTACATACATTTAGTTCATCAAACATATGAATGAATCTTATTCTTATTATTCATCACATAAACAATAATCATAAAAAGTAAGTTTATTTACCAAACGGGTAAATTACAAAAATCATAATACATAATCTACTTTTTGTAAGTAAATGCAAATGTAATGAAATCAACAATCTCAAACATTTGACACATACTACTCTATTATAGCAGCAACAATAAAAAATTAACTTATAAATCCAAAGTATAATATTTCATTTCATTATACCTATTGAGAGGCTTTATTGCCTAAAATTAAAGCACCATATCCTTTAAGTTTTTGACTTCATTATTTAATCAAACAAAAATAATAGTTATTCATCCAATTTATTCATACCCGCTATATATGTGTGTGTGGACCTAAGTTCACATATAAATATATAACATATATATTTATACATTGCTCATAACACACACACACACATCATTTTGCCATACTATGGAAATTTTCATCTATTTAAAGATTATATTATTCAATAACCTTTTTATGAACAAACATATAAATTTAAAAAGAGTCTCTTTAATTAATTTAGCCCCCAACTAAATTTGTAATAAACTCTATATTAGATGTGGTACAATTTTGACCCCAAATTTGTTCCAAATCTAATACTCTATTTTAGGGCCCCTTATCTCATTATGTAAAGGATTCATGCCAACATAACATACTCATCAGTGCAAAGGAATCATTTTGTGTAATGGTTAACCTTTTGGCATTTTAGCACCAATTGGAGGGTGCAGTGCATATCTTGTGCTACTTGGCAGGCGGTTAACTATCTCTCATATTTTTAGGTCATCTTCTAGGATTGGTGAGATGTGGAAACCACAGTGTAGAGTTCACAAGTTATGATGACCAAGCTCCAACTTGGCACTCATCATGCACCTTCCACCCTGGAGAATATGTTCTTGAAAGCTTAAGAAGCTTGAGCCAAATGAAGTAGGAGAGAGAGGAATTGCAATAGAGTTTTGGAAAAATGAATCCTTGATAGACATTGCTTAAATAGCCATTAGGCTTAGGAATAGTATGGAAGCCATGAAGGCTCCACTTTTTAAGTGCCCAAGATCACCTGTGAGCCTCTAGGTCGCTAAGTAGTATGATCTGAACATACGTTTTTCCATGAACTCCATATTTTATTATGAATTTTGATTAATGATGAAGATTATTGCATTAACACATAATGTGTTTGGTTTATGTGTATTTTATGTTTCTACTAGAATGAATAATGGTTTAATGTCATATTTCAATTCTATTAAGTAATGTTTATGCATGTTACTGGTTCGTGTCTTTAATGGAGTCCTTACAAACTTTCATGATGTCATCTTCATTTCACATAAAACTTGTGTATAGAGTCTACACTGGGTGTTCCTACCCTTATTAGGATCACATATCTAGCATGAGTAGTTTGAGTGGAAGTAGCCTTGTAACCCCTTAAGTGCCTAGATCACACCATATTTAGTCCATGAAAGGCTTTCACCTTTGAATCTACTTAAATATTTATCTAATTTCATAAGACCCCTTAATTGAAGTCTCTTACCATAGCACAACTAGCCCAATGTGGGCCCCAATTCCTTCTCAGCTACACTTCATGTGAGTGCATAAGGCCTGTGCCTTATGTGGATTAATGTCACATAGCTGAGTGTTCAAATGTTGAACACAAAGGGAGTATCCCATGCTTGTGTCTATCTATAATAAACCAAGAACTAACTAAGATAACTTTGTGATCTTATCTACAACATTTTGGTTCCATTGCTAGGACCCTATTGAATTTTGTTACTATGATGGTACGACATAATGATGTATCAACTTTTTCTTGAAAACATTGAACACTAGCTAAAATAATTGAAAGATGGTTTTGTGATAAAGCATCCAACCTATAGAGGATAAAAGCTGAGAAAATGGGTTCAGGATAACCTATACGATGCTTTGTACAAGGTCTTTTTCTATGAATTACTTATGCATGTGTATAAGTAGTTAGCTGCATATTCAATCCATAAGAGAAAAAGCTATGGATATTAGTATGAGTGGATGGAGTGCCTGGAGATCATTGAGACCCTAGATTATACTTGGAATAGACTAGTAGATAAATGGTGGTAATGATATCTGAATAATTACATACTTGAGATCATAGTCTCAAAATACTCATGCCTCGAGGAAGTAGAGTACCAATTTTTACGTGACCCTTGAGGAATGTTTGTGAAGGAACCCAGTGTAGAGCTCAAAAATATAATGGTGAATTATAGTTTTGAAACTTTGGGGATGGAAGGATAAATTCCTTTAACATATTGGTAGTGTAAAGGGGGAGAAGGGGATGTGTAAGTTAGGCGTAATGGAAGGGGATGAGTAAATTATAAACATACTATATTTTTATTATAAGTACAATTGAAATAAATAATGGAATACTCATGTTTTTCATACCTTATTCAAATGCTCTTATACAGTTTACTTGTTCATTTTTGATGAAGTGGTTATGTTCTACCTCCTCGTTTGGTATGTTCTCTCTTTGGAGATGCTTTGCATTCTTGTTTGGAGACTCTTCTTTGGCCCTTTAAAGTAGTGCAAGATTATAATTCTCATGTCTCCTGAGGCCTTGGAATAATTTGGTGGTTATATATCATTTTTTTCTCTTCATAAATTATATTTTATCCCTCTCCATTACACTCAACTTGGCCATTTATTTTCTCCTCTTTATATATCCACTCCACTATTCAGGAGCACATAAACACTAACAACAAATGTTGTCAAAGTTGAAGTTACAGTTGGAGAATTCCAAATCCATTGATTTTTAACTCAAAAATAGAATTTTAAACACATATGGGGTGGTGAATAATGTCTAAGACCAGGTTCTTGGCTTTTTATCATGCTCGATCGAGATACCCACCACCCATTCTGGCCTAAAAAATGCCCTTCCCAAATCTAGAAAAATATAGTTTTTTAGCCTATATTCAAGTGTGCATAAAATAGAAACCATAATTCATTTGTGTGAACCAAAATAAATTTCAAGTTATTTTATAATACCTCTAATTTCACCTTAGATCATGTATATGGATCCTTGGAGATGAGTTCATGGCACAAGTTATAGTAATAGGTCCCAAAATGCAATTTTTTTATAGTGAAGAGATAAGTTCTTGTCCTCCGATTGGAATTTATACTTATAAGAACTATAGGTGAAAATATATCACTTATATCACATATATATAGGAAAATTACATGTGATTCCATGACCTCAATGCCCAAATCCACTCGAAATCATGTTTTCACTATTGTTCAAAAGCGTGGAAACACTAGCAACAAATATTGTCAAAGTTGAAGCTACAGTTAGAGAACTCCACCTTCACTGATTCATCACTCAAAAGTGGTATTTATAACATGTTGGGGTGGTTTATAATTTCCAAAATTAGGTTATTGACCTTTGATCAGTCCCAGTTGAGAGACACACCACCCATTCTAGCCTCAAGAATGCCCTTTCCAAGATAAGAAAAATATAATTTTTAGCCTAACTTTAGGCGTGCATAAAATGGAAATCATAGGTTATTTGGATGAAATGTAAGAACCTTAAATTTAATGTTTAATCCATATAATTTCAACCTAAATCATGTAGATATAACCTTGGAGATGAATCTGTGGCACAAGTCGTAGTAACAAATCTTAAAATGCAATTTTTTTATAGTGAAGTGACAAGTTCTTGTCCTCCAACTGGAATTTATATATCCAAGACCTCTAAGTGAAAATACATCAATAATAACACATATAGATAGGAAAATTACATGTCATTCTATGAACTCAACATCCAAATCCACCCGAAAGTGTGTTTTGACTATTGTTCAGTAGTGTGAAACACTGACAACAAATGTTGTCAAATTTGAAGCTATAGTTGGATAACTCCACCTTTGGTGCTTCATGTATCAAAATTTACATTTATAACACATTTAGTCTAGTGGATACTATATAGGAATGTATTATTTACCTTTTATCACCCTTGATTGAGAGACCCATCACCTATTCTAGCGTCAAGAATGCCCTTCCCAAAATATGAAAAATGTAGTTTTTTAGCCTAACTACAGGCATGTGTAAAATGGAAAACATAATTAACTTGGATGAACTATAAGAACACTCATGTACATGTATAATACCTCTAATTTATCTCTAAATAATGTTTATGGAAGCTTGGATATGAATATGTGGCACAAGTTGCAGTGACATGTCTTGAAATACAATTTTTTTGTAGTGAAAAGAAAAGTTCTTATCCTCCAACTAGAATGTATACCTCCAGGACCTACAAGTGAAATTATATCACTTAAAACATGTCTATACAGGTAAATGAAACATGATACCATGACCAAGACATAAAAATCTACCTAAAATCATGTTTTCACTAGTGTTTAAGAGCATGGAAACACTAACAACAAATGTTGTCAAAGTTAAAGCTATAGTTGGATAACTCCACTTTTGGTGCTTTATGGATTGAAGATGGAATTGATAAAATATTTGGGGTGGTAGATAACATCTAGGAACAATTTATTGGCCTATGATCATGCTTGATCGAGAGACCCACCACCCATTTCACCCTTAATAATGCCCTTCCCCATACAAGAAAAGTGTAATTTTTAGCCTAAATTTAGACATACATAAAATATAAACCATAAGACATTTGAATAAACCAAAAGAATCCTCACATGTGTGTATAATCTCTCTAATTTCACCCCTGATCACATTTATGGAACCTTGGAGATGAATTTATGGCATAAGTTTCAATGATAGGACTTGAAATGCGACGTTTTTGTAGTGAAGAGATAAGTTCTTATCCTCTAACTAGAATTTCTACCTATAGGTGCAAGTACATTTATTCAAACATGTCTATATAGGAAAATGACACATTATCCCATGATCATAACCTCTAAATCCACTTATATGCATGTTTTCACTAGTATTTAGGAGCATGGAAACAATAACACCAAATATTATCAAAGTTAAAGTTGTAGTTATAGAACTTTACCTCTAGTTATTCATGGCTCAAAACTGGCATTGCCAACATGTTCAAGGTGGAAGATGATATTCATGATTAGGTTATTTAATTTTGATCATGTCTGGTCGAGAGACCATCTACCCGTTTTGGCCTCAAGAATGCCCTTTTTGTGATAATTGAGTACAACTATATTAAGCTTCTATTAACTTCAAGACTATGAATTTATTTAATAACAATGCCAACCGCTTGAAGGTAGAAGCTTAGATCCACATGGAAGGACATGTTCAAGTGTTTACATACACAATCAAAAAGGCACACACAAGGATATGGACACATATCTAAAGCATACATACAATGAAAGGAAGTGGCGTAGAGCCATAAAATAATGACATATTCAAATTCCCTTCAATAGATGTAGGAACATAGAGGCAAAATCAAGTCTAAACTAGTAAAGCTAGAAATGAAAGTATGCATGAACATGTGGTATAAATATGTATGAGAGCAAGGATGTACATAAACTGAGTCTAGAGTAGTAGTAGTAGTCAATAATAAATCTAAGTATTGTAGGATGATCAATATCAAGATATAATGATGCTAAATCTCTGATATAAAGTATAAAAGGATGGAACCTAGCAATCATAACTATGTATAGGATGCCCCCAAATGGGTGAATGTATCAAATTAAGAACATATGTATCTATGTATATACCCCCAGTGGGTAGATTATAGTAAATCTCGATCTATGTAGTAGATTTGGGTCCTGTAACTATATGCGAACACTCAAAAAGAATAAGTGAAGCATGTACATGTGTGATAAAATTAACTATACTAAGATAACTAGCATATGTAGTACCTAGTAAGTATAATAAATTTAAACATGGAAACGCATAAAATATATAATTTTTATTTTTTGAGCAAATATTTTAATGTTTTTGTGTTTTTGACATATTATATTATTTTCATGTTCTATGGATATAAACTATGTACAAGAAATATGAGAATGGAAGTATATACAAGAAACAAAATGAATGAAGCTATGTATAAGTAGGGAGGAAGATACTAACCGATGAGTCTCACAAGAGACTCACTATCAAGGTGTCCTATATCAGACAATGGAAGAATGATCATTCATGCTATGTGAAAAGGTATCTATGGTCTAGGAATCAACTGTGTAGAGTGATCTATAACTAACACTACCTATGGAGTAGGTCTAGGAATCTAAGTAGCTGACTAAAATTTCCTTTGAACTATGCTATGAACCTATGAATCTAGCTAAACTAGCCTATGAACTATAAGGTTCTTAGGGACCCATCTGGTAGAATATGTTTTAGTTGACGTAGATGATCTATGTTGAGAACCCTGGGAACTCAATAGCACTAATATGATAATGAAAGGAGTAGAGAGAGTCTCTCTAAAATATATAACATGTCTCTCATGCAAGGGTATCTCTAATAAAGGTCTTTGTGGGAGAGTATGCATACATGGTAACACTATATAAGTATACCTCACTTGCACTAGCATCTCAACTAAAGTTTGTGGTGTACTAATAAAAATTGTACTCAGAACTATAACTAGTGGTTACTATGTAATTGCCGGTGGGATTGGTAAAGGATACTTATATGGAAGACCCTCAACTATAACCACCTGATCAACATGTATGTACTTGAATCATATATGTATGGTGGATGAAATGGCTCAATTTTTTTGTATCCATGGCCTACTTAATAGCATGTCAAATGTGCCTGCACTAGGTACAACTAAAAACCTAGTGGCCACATGTGCTGGTCTAACCTATAATGGGAGTACAATCTCCCCAATGGAGCTCTGAATGTGGTCACTAAAATAATGAATAATTGTATTAGTCACTTAAATATCCTAATATAAATAATCCAAATGTTTTATAAGTTTAATGGTACACATGTTGACACTTGAT
Source organism: Torreya grandis (assembly GCA_037957365.1). NCBI lineage: Eukaryota > Viridiplantae > Streptophyta > Pinopsida > Cupressales > Taxaceae > Torreya > Torreya grandis. The sequence continues at coordinate 251,336 of JARHVA010001146.1, forward strand.
CCATTGTCAACCATGACTCTAAATAGGATGATGATCAATATGGGCTCATACAAAGAGTGCATATGAATCTGATTCATCATCAACAATCTCATGCTCTAAGAAAGTGGTGAGAGGTTCAATTCGCACTATAGTATGATATACCCTGATGATATTAGGTAGGGGTGAGCATCCTCTGTAATAGTATGATAGGATGCTGGTGGTGGATGAGCCTGATATGTGTAGTGAACACCTAAAGTGCTTCCTACCTCATTAACTATGTTTTAGAAATGGATCTTAAAATATTTTCAATGCCTTAGCTTCTATTGGTTTAACTTTAGGTGCCTTTATAGGTGTGCCCACATCAATGATATTGGCCTCTATCAAGTCCCATATCTTATGTCTCAAACTAATGAATCTATTTGTAAGTAGGCTTGGTGCCTTTTGATAGTCATATAATGCATTGGAATCATAGCTCTTTGAAAGAGGCCTAGTCATATAAACCCATTTTATGCGAGAAAGAGATATGACATTGAATTTTAAGAGCTATTGTAAAACACGTGCCAATGATTCTGGAAGATTTGTGAAGACTCTCCATGGAGGAGTTGATAAAACCAAATGAGGAGGTGGATCTGAAGCTACATTAACTATGACCTTTTGATCATTCTTATTTTCACTAGGTTTTGCCTTATATGGAGGCTTATTAAAACTCTTATTATTTTAATCTGATCCAGTTGTGTACTTTATTTTTTCCATAAAGAGAAGCTTGACTTTCCTTTCTTTCACTAGGTGTTTCAACCAAATAGTTGAGAGAAATGTGGATTGTCCTTTTTCATGGGACCATTAGGTGGCTTAAAATGAAATAATTATACTATTGAATGTATATACATGGAAGGTGTTTCCGTAATAATAATTAGAGTTGATGTAGAATAGTAATTTTAAAACACTATTTTTATTACCATTGACTAATATTATAATCCCGTGTATAATTTTTAGTGTATGATTTCATTTAAAAATTAATTTTAAAGTAAACAAACAATGTTGAAACTTTGAAATGAACAATTTTATGGTGTAAATTTTTATGTAATTGCACACTATGTGAGTATTTCATAATTTATTGAAAGTGGATAGTGAGTAGATGTGCACTGCACACTTCCATGTTAGTGAAAAATGCGTACAACTTATTGCATTTGGTGAAACAATGTCAACATATCACACATAATTTCTCCCTTGGAATTTCCTCAAAATTTGTAATCCAGATGATTAACAATTGAGTCTCATTCTCCTTCATTTAGATGGACACATCTTCTACATGCTCTACTTCAACATCACACCCAATAGATTGCTAGAGAGGTGATGCTTGTCAATGGGCACTTACCTCTTAAAACATAAAATTTGAAATAAATATTAATTCAAATTATTTTAACAAAGTAGGTTGTGTGTGGTTGAGTGCTTGATCACCATGGTCGAATGATGATTTGGTAAGCTAGAAACAACGTGGCAAGATTTGATGACATTAGTTTCATTTTGTTTTTTATTGAACATGTCATCCATGTTCTTTATTTTGTAAAGAATGACAAATTTTGGACACCAATGGGGATGGGTTGGGATGAATACATGTCATATAGGAGCCATCTATTAGGTTTTTATAATCTGATTCATAACATATGTGAGCTAACTATAGTCATTTATTGTTCACCTTATATTTTTTCCATTCTTTTTTTGTTTATTTATTATCAATATAAGTCGAGTAAACTTTGGAATAAATTAGTTGAAAAATAAAGTGTATAACTACACACTTCCATTATGCTTGGATGGATGTCCATACCATTTTTAAAATCTCTTATTTAGACACAAACTTGCAATACACTAGTAAAGTTGATTTGTTTGGGTTAAAAATCTTTAGGAGGCCATGTTTTGAAGGGAGACCGATGGAAAACATCCAGGTAGACCGTGTGAGGAGTCGAGGCCTACATCATTAAGTGATTTTCACTTGTTTACCATCATAGAGTATTTTCATTGGAATGACCAACTATGTTATTTTAAAAAATTTGATCAAGTACATGTTGTAGTTGTTGTAGGATACTACTATTTCTTATGATTTCTTCTATTTTTCTTGGTTTTCTATGTCTTTTTTGTAGGTTATGATGTTTTATAGAGGCTTGCAAAGAAAAATCTATGGAAAATATAATATCATTGTATGTTTTGGAGCAATGGATCAATGTAGAGGTTGGTCAAACAACATGGTAAACTTGGTGTTGAGGAACTTTATCCCTACTTTTGTTGTTTTAATGCTTGTCTATTAAGACACTTGTAACTACAAACTTTGACAAAACCCCTTTTTCAATTATACTTTGATGAATGTCTATACTATATTCCAATACTTTTCTTTTCACATAGGCGGAGAGTATAGCAGTAATACGTTGAAATTAAGACAACAAAGGTGAATTAAGAACAAAGGGAAAAAAATATGGAAGTATAAAATTATTTAAATTCTATCCATAAAAGAGAATGAATGTGTATATGAACTATCATTTACAGTTGGCCCTAGGCTTGAATTTGTAGATTTGTTTCTATGATTTTACATAACATTATTTTAAAAATAAAGGGTGAAGTCATTTTATTTTAGATTTAATTAAATATAGTTTATGGTAATAATTTAGTGCACATAGGAATTAAAACTTAACAAATGATTATGTATGTTTTTAATTTATAGTTGAAATTGGTCATAGATGATCCAAAATAAAAGTTGATAATAGAAGTATTGCCACTAAAATAAATTCTTCGGAATTTTTGAACCCATTAAAAGTTTAGTAATGATAGAAAAGTGATAAAAAAACATTTGGTAGTAAAAATATGTAATATTTTCCATAATTTTCTCAAGCAATGATAAATGTTTTATGCGAGATAAGTTTGTTCACTATCATTTTTTAATTTAATTTTCATAGAAAGTAAAAGGAGCTAATCTATGTTTTATTTTATAGTTTATAAGTGCAAACAAAATGTTAGAGACAAAAGAATGGAAGTCATTTTTAATTGTTGAGAGGCTTAGTTTTATCATTGTTTATAGGTGTTCGTTAAAAATGTAGAGTTGTTACAAGCACAAATTTAAAGAAGGTAAATATTCATAATTATTAATCACATGTTTAAATAAGGTAAAAGTTTATAGTTGTTACTCTCAAGTTTTGAGAAGGTATAAGTTTATAGTTCACAAGTTTAAAGAAAGGTTTTTGACAAATATAAATTTAATTTTAACATTAATAGTATTTACATGCACATTGATATGTAGAATCCCAAAAATTTATAAGAAAAATAGTGTTTCTTAAGGAACTATTTAATTAAAAAAAATCAAATTTTATGAGATATTTGTATTGTATTTTTCATAAGACAATTAGGTAACTTAAAATGCAAAAAATTGTACTATTAAAAATTTGTAATTACATCAAAAGATTAAAATTAATCAAGTAATAGAAATCTAATGATACATAGTAGAAGTTTCCAAATGTTTATTCATAAGTTTAAAGAATAGGATAAATTTAAAGAAGGGTAAGAAATTTTAACTTGTTACTTACAAATTTAAAGAAGGTAAACATTTACAATTGTTACTCACACATTTAAATATGATAAGACTTTACAATCATTACTCACAAGTTTAAAGAAAGTAATAGTTTATACTTATAATTCAAAAATTTAAAGAAATTAGAAATTTACACTTGTTACTCACAAATTTAAGGAAATATTTTTGACAAATAAAAATTTATTTGTGAGATTACAATGATACATAGAACCCTAAAAAGTTACAGATGTTTCCCAAAGAACTATTTAAAATAAAAACTTTCCAAATTTTACTAAGCCAATAGTTGAGAGAATTATGGATTGTCCTTTTCATGGGACCATAGGTGGCTTAAAATGAAATACTTGTATTATTTAGTATATGTATCGAAGGCGATTCCCTAATGATAATATGGATTTGATGTAGAAAAGTAATTTTGAAACAATATTTTTATTACCATGAACCAATATTCTAAATTCATATGTATATTTTAGTCTACGATTCCAATAAAACGTTAACTTTAAAGTAAACAAACTATATTGAAATTTTGAAATGAACAATTCTATAGTGTAACTTTTTATATAAGTGTTCACTATGTGATTTTTCTATAATTTATGGAAAGTGGATAGTGAGTAGACGTGCACTTCACGCTTCCATGTTAGTGGAAAATGTGTACAACTTGTTGCATTTGGTGAGACAATATCAACATCCCACCCCAAATTCTCCCTTGCCATTCCCTTAGAATTTTTCATTTGGATGGCCCATAATTGAGTCACATCCTCCGTCATTTAGATGAACACATCTTTCAAATACTTTTCTTCAACACCACGCCTAAGGGATCACTAGATAAAGGTGGTGCTTGTGAATGGGCACTTGCCTCTTAAAACATAAAAAATAAAATTAATATTATTTGTCATTATTTTATCAAAGGAGGCTATGGTGTGGTTGAGTGGTTTATCAGTGAGGTCAAATGGTGATTTGGTAGAGAGGAATGACAATGTGGCAACATATTGATGGGTAAGTATATGGAGTTGGGAGATAATTTCATGGACATTTAACCTAATGCATATGCATTATAAGCATAAAACTTATGCGTTATTTAAATTTAGGCTCATAATTCTTTAGCCATAATGTGTATGCATTGCATAGTCCACACAAGGTGTACATGTTACCTAGTCTAAAAAATGCATACATGTTGTGTTTAGTGGAAATAATGTGTACGCATTGTGTTTAGTTTCAATAATGCATATGAATTATTGAAACTACAAACAAGAAAAATAAAAAGGCCCAACCCATAGGAATATTCAATTTATTTACATTTTCTTATTTTATCTACCCTTGTTTATGCTAAATTACGATTGTGTTATGCTTGGAAGAGGGAAAAAACATGATTTGATCACCCAATACCTTACTGAATCAACAATGCCATTATGGAGGGGAGGTAAGTAATAAAAAAAAATCTATTAACACTAGATTTTAACAAAAAAAAATATTTGCATTGTTTAATTACTAAATACTATTTTTTTAACCTATTCCACTATAAGAGATGAGCATGCTAACTGTCCTCCTAACCCTCCTAACTCTCCTAGCCCTCCTACACTTCCATAAGATTCCCCAAGTAGTTATGAGGATCTAGTTGCACACATAGTGGTAAACAAATAGAAATTGAACAAATAATTAGAGAATGAGGGAACCCACATCGACCAACACCCACTGCACCTATTTGGCCAATACTCTATAGTTAGTATTAAGTCAAGTTGACATGATAACAAGTAAAATTGACAGATGGGCATCATATAGGAATAAATGTATGGATTAATATGATGAAAAATTATCAACACATGAGGTAAAGGACAAAGAAATATCAAAAAACCTAATTTGTGCCTTATTCATCAACCTAACAACTGATGCACCTTTTCTAATATCCACTAATGTTTCACAATCCATCGCTACCAATACAATTTGATTAGAAATAATTTGTTAGACCAATGGTGGATGGTGTTTGATTACCTACTATGTAACAACCATGAGGTCCCATTATATTTTTTGAGGGAACTCTACTGCAAGTTTTTCCTCAATGAGATTCCCAACTATTTTTGACTATGGTGAGTTTTAAGGCCAAGGGAAATGCTCTAAACAAGATTGACCAAGTGCACATTGTGCATCTAATCAGCCTCTAAATATCCCTATCCAAAATCCACTTAGCCTAAGATCCCCTCTACAGATAAGGAGGTCATAGAGATTGACACTTTACATGCACTTAGGTGCTTACTGATAAACTCATTCAACATATGAGTAGGCTTTTTGAGACCAATGTTGGATATACTCCACCTAGTGTGTGTATCTAACCTCACCATTGTAGATGTTGAGGTGCTATATGCACTAGACCTTTAGATAATGCTAGTGGTGCTTCTGAGGGCTTAGATGATATACTCATAAGTGATGAGTTTTTGGCACATATATTTGGTGTGCACACATCAATCACCACACATATGCAAGTATATTTTATATAAATGCCATGTTAAATTTAATTTATATTTGTATTTAAAAACTAACAATTAATTTACATAAATTTAATAATATATATATATATATATATATAATTTTTATGTTGCAGGAGGAGATGGTGCCTTCATCTTCATGGTCCACAACTACATTTATGGATCTTAGCCAACCGATGTTTACATATGTAGAGCCAACTTGTGGGCCATACACTACTGCATCTTTTGATGTTACTAGGCCACTATTTACATATACAGAGGTAAAATTTTGAGTTAATACTATACTCTATCTACATACATACATACATACATACATATATACATACATATATATATATGATCTTGACTAACAATCATACATGTTCAAATTAAAATTTAAATTACAATGATGTGAATGCAAATTATATGTGTGAGATGTGTTGAAAGATATATAGAGAAAATCCCTAACCTAATAATGATCAACCTTCTAAATAGTCTGCTTCAATGTCTAATGATGTATTTCTCATATATTTTTAAAAATATATTCTTCTTCATATTTATTCTAATTGTATTATTGGTGTTTCTTCACCTTTTCAAACATATTTTAATGCTTCACATTTTTATTAATTACCATATATTATTCATAGTGTTTCTTATGCACTCAATATTTTCATCGTTACCTATAATACCACTACTTATCTTCCAAATCCTCAAGTTTGTTTCCTTGTGTGAATCCTACATGATATTCAATGGCTTAAGTTAAATTTATCTATCAAGGATCTCAAAATTCAAGTACAATGCTATTAAATAATACACTCTTAGTCTATTTTATTCTTAGGTCCCTTTAACCATTTTCTCCTTATTTTGTGCTTCTATTTTTCCAATCTCTATTTGCTTTCTGTGTCTAATTCCATGCACATAGGGTACTAACTTGAGATAGATAAGTTTAGAAACACACAAGTGACAGTGCATGTATATAAGATAAGAAATAAATCAAGAAAGTGACTAGAGTTTTAGAGGTTAAGATAATCCCATCAATGGTTACAATTTTTTTTAAGGTTTTGAATTTTATTTTAACTGATTATGGGTTTAATAAAGGAGAAAAACTTACCATATATCTTCAATATTTTCTATAAAACTAAGCAAGGTTATTTTCTTAGTTGATGACCACATCAAAAACTCCTCCATATCTAAGAGCTGAGATAAACACATACATTACTACTATAATGTCATCTACACAGGCACTCAGGAAGGTACATGTTAACTTGTAATTTTGAGTTGTAAAAATATATTTATTGTAATATTTTTACTACATAATTGATCAAATATAACTTATGTGAATGTATTGTGTATGTAGGGTTTTCCTATGACATATGATAGTTCCATTTCACATACTTGTTCATGTATCTTGACTTATTAGTGATCTTGTTGAGCGTCAAACATAGATTAAGCATGACCATGAGATTACAGTAAGTGCATGTTTAAATTATTTTTGTATTCTAGTTTAATTTATGAACTTGGTTGCATGTATAGTATGCAAATTTTCTAATAATATTTGTATTAGAATAAGTTCATCCACAAGTGAGCTATGAGCGTAGAAGGACCCACAATCAAACCTTGGAGGAATCCAAGGCATCTGAAGAATCTACATCTACAATCAAGGCATCCCAGGGAGAGTCTTCTTCGAGAAATGGAAAGAGAGGGAAACTATTTGATGAGTAGGATGTCTTAGATGATGTACTTGTTTGTATGCCTATTTGACAATGTACACATTTTTGGCATTGTATGTGTATAAGACATTCACCTATAATACTATTATGTTATTAGATGATGTAATTTTTTGTATATGCTTATATGGCAATGTATGTTCTATTGTCATTGTATACCTATATGGCATTCATTGACATTCTATTAAGTTATTATTTGTTATGCCTTTATGGATTTTATGAACACACACACACACACACACACACACACACACACACACACACACACACACACACACACACACACACACACACACACACACACACACACACACACACACACACACACACATGTTCACATTTTGTGGTGATCATCTTTCCAAGTATAATTTAGATCACATTATTATTTCAAAACTAACTTTGATGGTTGTATATCCATATTCAGATATGATCATCTTTAATATTTACTTCATGTGATTTATCAATACTAACTTACGATCTTTCAATATGTGTTGCAATTAAAACTATATGGGAGAAAAAAGTATAATGTTTGAGATAGTGTCATATATTACTATGAAGTGACTCTCATGATTGGGATATACTATTTATCATTATTCTAATGTGTATACCCTTACTAAACTAGTTTAATATCATTAGGGACTTTATATTCATTGAATTTATAAACATAACATATTTTTATTATAAATACAATTGAAACAAATAATGGAATACTCATCTCTTGCATACCTTATTCATATGACCTTATACATTTTACTCGTGCATGTTTTATGAGGTGGTTATGTTCTACCTCCTCTTTTGGTATGTTCTCTCTTTGGAGATGCTTTACATTATTATTTGGAGACTCTTCTTTAGCCCTTTAAAGTAGTGAAATATTGTAATTATCATGTATCTTGAGGCCTTGAAATATTTTGGTGGTTATATACCATTTATTTATCTTCATAACTATGTTTTCTCCCTCCCCACTTCACTCAACTTGTCCATTTATTCTCTTCTCATCATATATTTTCTCCACTATGAGGGAACACAAAAACACTAAAAATAAATGTTGTCAAAATTGATTCGTGGCTCAAAACTATAATTTTAAACACATCTAGAGTGGTGGATAATGTCTAGGACCAGGTTCTTTGATCCAAAACTCAGAGGTCATATAATTCTATTTCTGGGAAGAGATGTTTTATTGCTCACAAAATTGCAAAAAACATATGCTTATCTCTAGGAAGAGATGTATGATCTCCTTATTAGGATACATATATTTTTATACATAATTTTAAGGTAGGATTATGATGTGTAAGGTCACTGGTATCAAGGGAGATAAAGTGGTTTAACTTCCATGATTTTCAACAACATATAATTCAATAAATTACTATTTTTAGAAACTTTCTATTTTTAGACAACACTATTAAAATTGAAATTGAAAGAACTTTCATTAGGTTTTTAGGGTTGAAAAACTATCTTTTTCCATCTTATCATTTTCTCCTCATTCTTAGCTTTCCAATGATTCAAACAAGGAGTCAAATAGAGCTATGGTTCAAAAGTTATGGCTCCCGAAAGTTCTATCACCAATTTGGGTAGAACCATCACTCAAATTATTACCTAAAGTGTCACTCAAATTGTTGCCTAAAGTGTTTCCCAGATCATTCTTGGCCTCTCATCATTCTTGATAGAGATACCCACCACCCATTTTGGCCTCAAGAATGCCCTTCCCAAAACTAGAAAAATATAACTTTTTAGCCTAACTTCAAATGTGCATAAAATGGAAACCATAATTCATTTGGATGAACCAAAAGAATTTTAAAGTGCATGTAAAATCCCTCCAATTCCACCTTAGATCATGTAGATGGAACATTGGATATGATTTCGTGGCACAAGTTGTAGTAATAGGTCCTAAAATGCAATTTTTTTTACAGTGAAGAGATAAGTTCTTATCTTCTAACTAGAATTTATACTTCTAGGACCTATAGGTGAAAATAAATCCATTAGATCCAATATATATAATAAAATTATGCATGCTTCCATGACCTATATGTCCAATATCTACTCGAAAGCATTTTTGTACTACTGTTAAGAAACTTGGAAACATTAGCAACAAATGTTGTCAAAGTTGAAGCTACAGTTAGAGAAATCCACCTCCAGTGCTTCATAGATCAAAATTGGTATTTATAACATGTGTGAGGTGGTGTATAATGTATATTATTACTTTCTTGGACTATGGTATTTTTATCTTAACTTTAGGCGTGTGTAGAATGTAAATCATAATTTGTTTGGATGAACTACAAGAACCTTAAAATTCATGTTTAATCTATTTGATTTAAACTTTAAGAATGTTTATGGACCCTTGGAGATGAATCTATGGCATAAGTTACAGTAGCAGGTCTTAAAATGCAATTTTTTTTATAGTAAAGTGACAAGTTCTTGTCCTCTAACTAGAATTTCTATCTCCAAGGCCTCTAGGTGAAAATAAATCAATTAGAACACACACACACACACACACACACACACACACACACACACACACACACACACACACACACACACACACACACACACACACACACACAGAGGAAAATTACATGTGATTCCATGACCTCAACATCCAAATCCACCCAAAAGTGTGTTTTCACTACTATTTAGTAGTGTGAAACACTAACAACAAATGTTGTCAAAGTTGAAGCTATAGTTGGATAACTCTACCTTTAGTGATTCATGTCTCAAAAATGACATTGATAAAAAATTGAGGTTGGTGGATAACATATATTAATATATTATTTTCATCTAATCACACCCATTTGAGAGACCCACCACCCATTCCAACGTCAAGAATGCCCTTCCAAAAATAAGGAAAATATAGTTTTGAAGCCTAACTTCAGGCATGTGTAAAATAGAAAACACAAGTAATTTGGATGAAATATAAGAACCATCATGTAAATGTATGATACCTCTAATTTCACCTTGAATAAAATCTATGGAATATTGGAGATATGGGGCACAAGTTGCAGCGACGGGTCTTGAAATGCAACTTTTTTGCAGTGAAGAGAAAAGTTCTTATCCTCCAACTAGAATTTATACCTAAGGGACCTATAAGTGCAATTATATCACTTGAAACATGTTTTTATAGGTAAATAAAACATGATACCATGACCATGACATAAAAATCTACCTGAAAACATGTTTTCACTAGTGGTCATGAGCGTGGAAACACTAACAATAAATGTTGTCAAAGTTGAAGCTAAAGTTGGAGAACTCCACCTCTGATGCTTCATGGATTGAAGATAGAATTTAAAAAATGTTTGGGGTTGTAGATAACTTCTAGGACCAATTTATTGGCCTCTGATTATGCTTGGTTGAGAGACCCACCACCCATTTTGGCCTCAAGAACGCCCTTCCCAATACAAGAAAAATGCAATTTTTAGCTTAACTTCAGGCATGCATAAATAAAAAATTGTAAGTCATTTGAATGAACCAAAAGAAACTTCACATGCATGTATAATATTTATAAATTTCACCTTATATCACATTGATGGAACCTTGGAGATGAATCCATGGCACAAGTTTCAATGACAGGACCTGAAATGCAATGTTTTTGTAGTGAAGGGACAAGTTCTTATCCTCTAACTGGCATTTATACCTCCAGGACATACATATGCAAGTACATTTATTTTAACATGTATATATAGGAAAATGACATGTTATCTCATGGTAACAACCTATAAATCCACTCATATGCATGTTTTCACTAGTGTTCAGGAGAGTGGAAACATTAATAATAAATGTTGTCAAAATTGAAGTTACAATTATATAACTTTACCTCTAGTGCTTCATGGCCCAAAACTAGCATTGCCAACATGTTCAAGGTGGTAGATAATATTTATGATTAGGTTTTTGGCCTCTGATCACATCTAATTGAGAGACCCACTACCCATTTTGGCCTCAAAAATTCCCATTTTGTAATAACTGAGTACAAGTATTTTATTTACTAATAGTGCCAACTGCTTGAAGGTAGAAGCTCATTTGGCACCACTAACCTACCAAACATTTGTTATTAATTAATTAAAAAAAATAGAAGCTTTTTTTATAGTAGAAATAATAACTTCATGGTTTGACTCAAGAACTTTTCTTGGATTCCTATTTAATAGCCTCTCATGATATTTGACCAATTGAATATTTATTGCAAGAACCAAATTTGAATAGTGTAGTATCTTCTTATGTGTTTCAAAGTCTTCAAACAACCATACATCTAAATTTTTATAGTATATCATCAAAGCCATGCTCTAATGAAACATAGATCCAGTGGAATAGTAAGTGTTTTCTGTATCTATGACTGAGAAAGTCAATTTTTTCTTTTCCTCTACACACCAACATAAGTAGTAATTTATTCCCTCTTTATTGTCCTCATCATAAATATCTACAAAAACATGCCCTGTATCAAAAAAATTAATTTTTAATGAATGATCAAGATAGATAATGATAATAAATAGTACATAATAATTAATCTTCTATCTGGTTGCACTAGATCAGATACATGGTTAAAGTCATGTGATAATGTCATATCTGTAAGTTTTAATGCTAGTGGAACTTGATATGTGTTGATTGTAATTAGAGGTCTAAAACTTCATTCATCCACCCAATTTTGTGACTCACACTCATTCTAAATAGAGTCCATGCATACAAAATAAAAACATGCTAAGTGTCTTGTATGATTAGTCCAAGAACCTACATTTGATATATGAAATAAGTGGAGCTCAGTTGATCCTGTTATAGTCATACAATCCTCATACTTTGCCAAGTTTTATTCCTCAATAAACTAGAAATATATATGAATAATAGAATTTTGTTGAGCATCACGGCCCATTTTCTCATTACACCATTCAACAATGATTGTTGCATCAATCAAACCAACACCATCTTAAAAATTCAACTCCTCTCTTGTAATAGATATTTTTACACATGATCCAACACCATCATGCTCCCCTTTTCCATGGATATCCTCAATGAAACTCCAAATATGTTATATGCCAATCGTAATGTGCATCCTTTTCAACCATTAAAACATTTGTGCATTCTTTAATTGTGATGTGTAATTATTTGAGAAAATGTAATGCTAATTAAAAGTAATTTTCCTCTCAATCAATTGTCTATAGAACATCTCAAAACAACCTTACATGTACTCTATACCATGCGATAGATCACCAGCCATATAAATGGTAATCCCTTAATTTTTCAATCTTTCTTTATACTATTAGGTGCATGCATGAATGATATATGCACTAGTCATATGGTAACCTGTTATGAGCTATAAAATTGTGATTGAACTTTAATTTATGGTTTGAATGTGTAATTCTCAATAAAGTTGACTACTAAAATAATAAAGCCAAGTGAGAACTTGTCCTTTCTTATCTTTAAATGATCATCCAACTATATACCCCTGTGTGTGTGCCTTGCATACTCGTAAAAAATGTCCTCCTTGAATTTGACCTTAAATTATGAAACATGTATTTGTTTTGTAACAAGCTCATACCTTTTAGATTCTTTGCCATCTTTTAATTTATAAGTCACATATTTTTATTTGATCAAGACAACTAATTCCTATCCAATTGCACTTATAATCTCCTCATCGATACAATTTTTTAATTTTGGCAATCAACCACAAATGTTGTAATTTCCATCCAAACATGCTTTGTTATAAATAATTATCCATTTAGTTTTTAATGAGAAATGGTTGGAATAAATTCCCTAGCTGATTTTGGTAGAATTTCTATGCCACATTCCTATAAAATGTTATCAGTATGCAAAGCACAACATATATGGTAAAAAAAAATCATAGTGCATTGAAAATTCAACATGATGTCTACAATAAAAAGTGGTGTGTGTGTGTGATTTATTTTCACATAAAATAGTTTGGCCATCTCAAAATATATTTGAATAATATAAAGTTACAAATATTTTTCCAAAAACTTAGACTACAATTGCATTTGGGTCATATCTGAGAAATATTTTGAATGTGATTCATGGTTATGAGAACCAACTCTTCTTTTCACTACATCTCTTGTATTTTTATTCCAAAATTGTGCAATTAAATCTTTAAGAGTGTCAGCTATAGCATTGTCCTTTCATGGAAGTCTACCAGAGAATTCTTAGAGCTCAGTGGTATTGGCATCATTAAGTCTTTGGCATCTTCCAATTTCTTTCATTAATGTTTTTATATGTATGTCCAATGCTTGGGTAATTTTTTAAATCAATCATTTTTTCCTTATTTGACCACTTACTACACAAATTGTAATTATACGTCGATAAACATTACAATCTTTGTTCTGTGATTTTAGACCTACAATTATGATATACATCATGTAGATTTTCAAAAATTTTATTGTTTACATCATCCATGTTAGATGTTCTTAGTCTTTAGGGTGTAAATTTTAGGTCTCATATTAATCAATTTAATCAACAAAATAAACTATTGACATTTTTTACTATCAAATATAATTTATCAAAGAAACCATCTCAATTTTTTTCAGCTAGTCTTATTGAATGGTGGTTAGGCATTTTTTATGCATTGGTTTCAATAAAAAATCATCAAATTCAATTAAGAAGTTTCCTTTTATATGCACAATCCTTATAATTGTTGTTAATGATAGTATTTTTTGATTGGGTTTTTCAAAATCATTATGTTCACTACTAGCTTCTTTATTGTTTAGTGTTTTCATGACATTTTCTTCATTGTCACTTTCATCATTACATGTTTCAATGATTTTTTTTAAAAATTTTTTAGGGGGTAAATCATCATGCATATTTATCATAAATAAAATTAAAAACTTTATAATTTGAATGTGTACTTGTAACATAATTTATTCAATTTATCATTGTTAATTTCATCATTATCTAGGACATTTTATTCATTAGGGATAGTGTTTTACCTTGTCTTGAGAAAAATGTTTGAACTTGAACCTTTTATTTTATCTTAACTCTTGTAATTGCTTTGGGTTTTTATGCTTTAACTACTTCCACTTCCTTAAATAAGAACTATCACCCATGACTAGATAAAGAACAATTTGATTCCTTTTGATGGTGGGATCCCAAAGAACAATTTGGTTCCTTTTATCTTTATCGTTCAAAGTGCAGAATGTGTAGAGAATGTAAGTGGGGTTAGAAATATCGAAACACCCTAAAAATAAATGTTGGACAAAGAGTTTTTATCTATTATAAAAATAATGCATGCACATTATAATACATATAATTTATATCTACTATGTTTATATAGCCATATATCATATTTGTATTATATATGATTATACTACGTGATGTAATCCTATGTTATATTTTGATGTTATATGATTATGTGATGTAATCCAAATAATGAAATATTAATATGTCATGTAATAGTATAAAATTACCTTCATATTTGTATTTACATGATAAAATTCTAGGGTCGATTCAACCATATGTTGCATCCTATAGAATGGATTGAGCCAAAATTTAGGTTCGCATGCTCAATTTGGCCCAAACCAATTGACTAATTGTATCAATTCATGACTAATTTAGTCCCAAATCACATATCTAATTGCACCAATTGGCTAATTGGATCAATTCATGAATAATTTAGCCTCAAATCATGTCATGCTCTTGTCTAGTTAGGTTAAAGGGGCTAAAATTGACTCAATTTCCTTTACAATTGAATTGATAGAATATTTAATTTATTTTTTTATGATATCAGGGTCAATTGACCCTAGAATTACATCTTATATCTAGTCAAGATTAGATTCATGGGGATTAATTACATCAACTAATTGTAACATTAAACCCTAAACTGTAAACCCTAAGCCATAATTTTGGTTCATGAGACTTAATATGGCAAAAATCACATCTGTAATTACATAAATTGATTAATTGGATCAAATCTTGACATAATCAAAGCTAATTTATCCCCAACTCATGTCCTACTTTTGTATTTAGGTTGAAGGGGCTCAAATTGGCCCTAATTTCTTTCATTATTGAATAGGTAGACTATATTTGGTTTAGGGTGTTATGAAAGTAGAGTCGATTGACCCCAAAATTACATCTTACATAGTCAAAACAATGTTAATGGGGTTGAATTTCATCCAACTTACATCACTGATTATACCAATTGACTAATTGGCTTGATATGCACAAAGAAATATGAGCTAATTTCTTGCCCCAAATCACATCCTATGCTCGCATTTAATTTTAACGAGTCTATATTAACCCCAATTACCTATGTATTTACATTTGTGATACAACTAAAGGGTTTATTAAGCCATATTTTATACCATATAGAATGGATTCAACCATAATTTAGGCTTATGGGTCTCAGTATGGCCCAAATCACGTCTCTAATTACACCAATTGACTAATTAGATCAACTCTTGACATAATTGGAGTTAATTTAGCCCCAAATCACATCCTAATTTTGTAATTAGGTTGAAGTTTCTCAAATTGGCCCCAACATCCTTTATGATTGAGTAAGTAGACTATATTTAGTTTAGGGTGTTATGATAATGAGGTCAATTGACCCAAAAATTACATCCTATATAGTCAAAACAAGGTTCATGAGGTTAAATTTCATCTAAATTGCATCACTGATTGTAATAATCAACTAATTGGCTTGATATACATGAGAAAATATGGGCTAATTTCTATCCCAAAATCACATCCTATACTTATATTTAGGTTCAATGGGTTCATATTGATCCCAATTACCTCTGTATTTGCATATGTGATACAATTAAAGGGTTGATTAAGCCATATATTGCATCCTAGAGAATGGATTGATCCATAATTTAGCTTCACAGGGCTCAATTTGGCCTAAATAAGATCTATAATTGCACCAATTCACTAATTGGATCAATTCATGACTAATTTTGCCTCAAATCATGTCCTTCTCTTATAGTTAGGTTAAACCTGGGCTTAAATTAGCACCAATTTACTTAGTGATTTAGTGGATGGACTATTTTATTTATTTTTTTATGATATTGGGATTGATTGACCCATAAATTACATTTTATATAATTAAAATTAGGTCCATGAGGTTCAATTTCATCCAACTTACATCGATTAATTATAATTTAAAACCCTACACCTTTAATTATAACTCATAATTTAGGTCGACAAGGCTCAATTTGGCCCAAAATATGTTTGTAATTATACCAATTAACTAATTGGATCAATTCATGATAGAATAAAAGTTAATTTAGCCCCATATCATTTCTTCCTCTTGTAATTAGGTTGAAGGGGCTCAAATTAGCCTCAATTACTTTTGTGATTGAATAAATCAACTATTTGGTTTATTATATGATGACATTAGAGTCAATTTCACTCAAAATCACATTGTATATAATTCAAACTATGTTTGAATGTGGCTCAATTTTTCTAGAATCATGTCACTGATTATACCATTTTCCTCATTGGCTCAATCTATGATGAAATCAAATCCAATTTAGCCTCAAATCACATTGTATAGTCACAATTATGTTTAATGGGATCGTATTGACTCTATCTGCCTCCAAAATTGAACCAATCGACTATTTAAATCATTATATAATGACATTTGAGTTTATGAGCCTCAAACCATGTCTTATACATGTCAAACTCGCATCTGTCATTGAATTAAATGACTATTTATTCATTCTTTGATGAAATTTTAGTCGACTAAGGCCCAAATCACATTGAAACAATTGACTCTTTCATTCAAACAATTGAATCTTTACCCCTAATTTATTAAGGGTCTAAATTGGCCCTAATTTCCTCCACCATTGAAATAATTAACTCTTTTATTCAAATTTTCATGAAACTGGGCCTAGTTGAACCATAAATCATATTCTATATAGTCAAAATTACGTTCACAAATGAAAATGCAGCAAAATTGCTTCACTATATCAATTGTCCTTTTTTTTGCTAGTGTATATATTGATACACTCCACTTTAAAATAAAATTATAAAATTATGAATGTGAATAGATATAAACATAAACATAAACACGTATAAATAGATCCTTGTTTGTTTTTGGTGTAATGTTAATATAACACATACACATTATAATGTATATGCATTATAGCCTATATGCATTATGTTTATTTTTAATTTAAAAACCAAGCCTTTTGGCTTAAAAATGGATTCGATTCCTGAGCCAAAGACTTGGACCTGTCAACACATAATTGAATCTGAGAGTTTTGAGAAAAACAATAAAATTTAACTTCCATCACCAAATACATTATGAATTTCAATGAGCCAATTCATAAAATTATTACCATGATAATGAGAACACTCTCCTCTTTCCATATATATGATTTTTTAAAATTTTGGACTATTTTAATATTTCTATCTATGTTGATTTCTAACTATGGATTTTTTAGGCCACTACATGCTTGAAATATACATGCCTATATATGCTAAGTATTTTTGTTTGTCATCCAAATGTGAAAAAAATATATGGTCACAAACTAGGCCTAATTTTACACACATTCAAAAAAAGCTAATTTTTATTTTTTGAAGTAGTGATGGAGGTCGTACAAACATCTATCCATTTTTTTGTTAGTTTTTAGGATCTATTAAATTGTATAATCAATTTAAAAAATATATTAATTAATGTTTTAAGAAAATATAGGTCACAAACTAGATAATCTTATATAAATTTGCATAAAAGGGTTTCAAAAAATACTAAACTTTTCCATAAAAAAAGGTTATGTCATACGAACGATTATTTATTCTGTTTTTCTAAAAGAAATAGGAGTCACTCTTTAAATTTTATATGTTTGATCTACTTATACTTAACTATTTTTTTTTTAAAGAGTGTTTTGGAAACTAGAATCAAAATTATATAATTCATGTTTTTATACCATTTTCAAATTTTAAGTGTAGCCATTTAAAATAATCTATAGAAGTTGAGATTTTTCAATTTTCAAGAAAAACATGTCGACAAATAAACCCCTTTTTATCTCCCAACTTTATGCACTTACCCTGATGACATTAATTTAATTTTGTTTTTTGTTTTACATGTCATCAATGTTATTTATTTTGTAAATGATGCTAAATTTTGGTCACCAACAAGAATGGGTCAGGATGAAGACATCTTTTAAAAATCGTATGTTAGGTTTTGACGAATTGAATCATTGCATTTGCGAGCTGACTATAATCATTTCTTATTTACCTTATACTTTTTCCTTTCACTTTTTTGTTTCTTATAAAAAATATAATTTGAGTAGACTCTACAATAGATTAGTTGAAAAAAAAAAGTATACAATTTAACCACATACAGACTTCCATTATGCTTGGATGGATGTCCATGCCATTTTCAAAATCTTGTATTTAAACACAAGCATGGAATATATTGGTAACATTGATGTGATCGGTTAAAAATCTTTGTGAGGCCATGTTGTGAAGGGAGGCTAATGGAAAAAAAATCAATATATATATATAATTTGATTAAGTATATGATGTAGTTGACACAAGCTAATACTATTTAGTATTGATTTTTTTATGTTTTTCTTGGTTTTACTAGTCTTTTTTTATGGATTACGATGTTGCATAGAGGCTTATAGAGACAACTCCATGGAAAATCTAGCATTGTTTTATGTTGCCAATCAATGGACTTACTATATATTTTTGTCAAAAGAATAGGGTGAAGTTGGTGTTGGGGATCATTGGTCCAGTGGGCATTTTGTTACTTGTCATTACAAAGGTGGACAAAACCCTACTTTCAATAATGATTTAACACATGTCTATAACATGTTCCAAAGCTCTTACTTTCACATAGGTTGGGAGTATGATGGTAAATGTGAACCAACAATAATGGGGAAAATATAGAAGCATAAAGTTAGTTAAATTTTATCCATGAAATAGAACAAATGTGCATATAAGCTATCATCTACAATTGATTTTAGGCTTGGATTTGTAGAATTGATTTTACATAACATTTTATTTTTTAGAGAAGGGTGAATTCAGATTATTTTAGATTTTATTAAATATATTATATCATAATAATTTGAGGCATAAGGGAATTAAAATTCAACAATTGATTATGTATGTGTTTTATTTTTAATTAAACTTGTTCTGATTTAAATTAGAGATTGATCATAGAAGCATTGCCACTAAAATAAAATTTTGAGAAAAACATAAACCTGTTAAAAGTGATAAATTATTAAAAATGTGATAAAAGATGTTTGCTAGTGAAAAATCTAAAGCATTTTCCATAATTTTCTTATGCAATGATAAATGTTTTGTGTTTAATAGGTTTGTAAGTTGTCATCTTTTAATTTAATTTTTATCAAAGGTAAAGGAAGATCATCTATGTTTTATTTCATAATTTATAAGTGCAAATAACATGCTAGATATAAAAGAACAGAAGTCATTTGTAGGTGTTGATAAGCTTAGTTTCATCATAGTTTATAGGTATTTAAGGGTAAAAGTTTAGAGTTGTTATTAGTGTAAGTTTAAATAAGGCAAATATTTATCATTTTTATTCTCTAAATTAAAATTTTAAGGTTTATGGAGTGTAAGTCATAGGTTATTAAAGGGTCTAAGTACAATAAATCAAGTTATAAAATATTTAAAAAATACAACTATTGATTTTTGAAAGAATTGAGCTAAATTGATATTTATAATAATAGAAATGAAGGAGACAAATGAATACATGGCTAGAAAATGACTGAGACAAGGGATCCAGAGGCTGAAAATTGGTATAGGAGCTGGTCTGAGTGTCACAAACATGATCCAAATGTCAAAAAATCTCCTGGATAATAATAATGCCCTACCTTGGAAAATAGAGTTGTGGTGTTAGTATCCACTTATGGAACTAGTGTCCTCTGTGTAGGAACTATTATGAGCTTTTGGGAGCATCTGTGTCTAAGTATACCAAGCTTGTTCCTATGCAAACAAACCCTGATTCACTTTCTATGGCTTGTTGTGATTGATTTTGTATGCAAACCCTAGACCTCTATGTGATTAGGGCATTTTATAATGGTACAAGTAATAAACATGCAGTGTTATTTGGGTAAGCTGGATATCCTCAACACCTCGCTATGATGAGAGTTGAATACATACCAATACTCTTAGGAGGGATCAATCCCGGTGTAGTTTTCCCTACCTAAGTGCTAGTACAAGTGCAAGTGAAGACAGTATGAATGTCGATTTGAGTGCTTTGAGTGATGCTTGAGACTATAAATATGAGTATTCTAAGCTTAGGAAGGTTGCAGATGATTGTATGTATAAGTAGGGTAGAAGAGGGATTGATAACCTTGATTGTGCATAACTTGTTCTGAGCTTATTTATGTGTATTTGTATATAATTTACATTTAGTGGATAAAGGGCTAATAGTCATGTATATATATTGATCTATTTCTTGTGTGTGGTTTGAAATAGGTCTAGGTTGACCCTAGGTGCTTTATGAATTGAAAATATATCATTTAGAGCATAAAATAGGTAAAAGGGCAATAATGCCCAAATAGGACAATAGAAATGTGGCACTATTATCAATTTATGGAGTTAGTGTCTAGTGGTATAGCTTAAGGCAATAGGGGCTTGGATGCCTAATGAAGGGTCTAGGACTAATTTTGAGATGTCTAGGGATGTGTGTGGCCTGGATGAAAGCTAGATAAGTGTCTAAATAGGTCCTAAGATAGATCTAAGTCTAAGCTAGGAATGGATGGTCTCAAGTAACACTCTTAGCACTCAAGTGTCATTTTTAGATTATTACATTCCCCCCTTTATTCTATAAATTTAACAAAGTGAAATGACTAGGATAAAGGAAAAATAAGCATAGTTGGACTTACCTTTGAGGCAAAGTCTATGAATTTAGATTTGAGTATGTAAAACATACACCATTACGTGTTCTACAAATGAAACATGCGTAGATTAGTCCTTAAGAGATATCAAAAGTAAAGACAAAACTAAGTAAAGAGATAAGAGAGAAGAAAGGAATAAATACACCTCATATGATACACAAATCAATGCATAAACCTAATGATATCCTTTATGTGTGTGCTTGTAGATACTGATCAATCAATGAATAACTTGGATTGAGATGATGGCTTGCTCAATTCCCATGTGTGGGTGGCTCAAGAACTCAATTTGGCCTTGAATCCATTATTTTCCACCCCTATTTGGTAAATCATGACCTTTGAATAACTTAGATTGGATTGATGTCTTTTCCAACCCTCTTATGTAGGTGGCTCAAGAACTCAAGTAGACTATGACTCCATCATAGCTTACCCATGTGTAGTAAATTCCATTGTAACTAAATTGGGCAATGTAACTGAAGTTGTTTGATTGTAACTGAAACTATATATAATGGTTCTATGACCACTCGAGAACTCTAGAATGAAAATCAGCCTAGGGGCCTCCTTGGGCACCCAGGTATGTAGCTCAGGGACTACACAGTAATTCCAACTGGTACAAATAGAATGAGATGTCAAACATGGTATAAACTAGTGTAAATGGTGTTTAGATTAATAACATAGAGAATGACATGGAGTTTTCCATTCTATCTAATCAACTAGTATATAAATGAGCATATAAAAATAATGTGCCATGCACATGCCCCCAAATCTAATATCTGAGCATATAGATTCTGGCTTGAGTTGTAATAATCTATATCTAAGTATCTAAAACTAAAATAAAAGTGCTCATACCACACATTATGCCCCCAATCTAAGCAAACTGGTATGATTTCATGAAAAATTAAGCAAACACTAGTAATTTGTAACTAAATCTATGTAAACCTGGACTGTAACTATTGTGCCTTTCTAAAAAATCTAGATTTTTTTACTTTTGGGGCTATTAGATAATAGCATCATATCTTGGATAATAGAATTTTGTTGTTAGTGTCCATTTTTGGCACTAGTGTCCTACTGTGTTGGTTTTCTACCAATTGAGTCTGATCTCTATCTATCTATTTTCCACTATGTTTTTCTAAAACTAAGTTTTTTATTATGTGCTTGCATGTTGAAAACTATACTTTGAGTACATTAGGATGCCATGATCTCTGTCATAAACCTATGTGAATGCCCCCTCTTTTGATGGGAGTTGTTGAACATGTGTAATAACTATCCTCAAAATAAAAAGCTCTGCATGATATGTGTTAGCCTGAGCATATATGACATCTGTGTAATAAACCAATATAATGCATATACATGACATCAAAATGTAAGATAATATAAGCATAAGTTTATAATTTATGATGTATGTTAGATATAACATTCACAAGGCTGTCAAGATAGATATATTAATGTAAGCATATGTATGAACAAAAAAAATAAAAAATAAACTGAGTAACTACCTAGGAGGATGGGGTATGATGTCTATCATGACACCTAGGGAGGAAGAGGAGATGGATGAGGTCCCTCATGACATATAAAACTGGAGTGTGTAACAATCAAGAGGTAAGTGTCATGGCCATGATACATACATGAAAGCATAAATATAACACAAATGAGGCACACAAAGTAGGCCAAGGGGCCACAATACAAGGGACATGGGCACATGTCACTAAATATAAGAAAGCAATACATACCAGGACATGCTCAAATGTTCACCTACACAAAGAGAAATCAAGTTGGATTAGAGACACATGGAAGGACATGTTCAAATGTTTACATACATAATCATAAAGGCACACACAAGGACATGGGAACATTTATAAAGCATACATAAAATGAAAAGAAGTGGTGTAGAGCCATAGAACAATCTCATATTCAAATTCCCTCGAATAGATGTAAGAACATAGAGTCACAATCAAGTATAAACTAGTAAAGTTAGAAATGAAAGTATGCATGAACATGTGGTAGAAATATGTATGAGATCAAGGACGCACATAAACTGAGTATAGAGTAGTAGTAGTTAGTAACAAATCTGAGTAGTGAGGATGATCAATATAAAAATATAACAATGCTAAATTTGTGATATAGAGTATAGAAGTATGTAACCTGGCAATCAAAACTATGTATAGGATGCCACCAACTAGGTGAATATATCAAATGAAGAATCAATGTATCTATGTATATTCCCCTAGTGGGTAGATAATAACAAATATGAATTTGTGTAGTGGACCTAGGTCCTATAAGTATCTGTGAACACTCAAAAATAATAAGTGAAACATGTATGTGTGATAACATTCACTATACTAAAATGGCTAGCATATGTAGTACCTAGAAAAGAAATGTAAACATGTAAATGCATAGAATCTATAATTTTTAATTTTTGAGTAAATATTTTAATGATTTTGTGTTTTCAAAGTATTAAGTTATTTTTTAATTTTATAGATATAAACTATGTACAAGAAATATGAGAATGGAACTATATACAAGAATCAAAATGAATGAATCCATAGACACGTAGGGATGAAGATACTAACCGATGAGTCTCACAATTGACTCACTATCAAGGCATCATGTATCAAACAAAGGAAGGATGATCATGCATGCTATGTGAAAAGGTATTTATAGTCTAAGAACTGACTATGCAAAGTGATCTATAATTGACATTACCTATGGAATATGGATAAGAATATGAGTACCTATCTAAACTAGCCTGTGAACTATGTTATTAACTTGTGAAGCTAGATAAACTAGCCTGTGAACTGCTTAGTTCTTAGGGACCCATATGGTAGAATATGTTGTATCTGACATGGATGCTCTATGCTGAGAACACTATGAACTTAATAACACTAATATCATAATGAAAGGGGTGGAGAGATTCTATTTATAATATATAACATCTCTCTAACTCAGGGGTCTCTCTAATAAAGGCCTCCATGGGAGAGTATGCATACATTGTAACACTGTATAAGTAGACCTCACCTGCATTGGCAACTTAACTAAAATTTGTGGTGTACTAATAGAATCTATACTCAAAATTACAACTAGTGGTTGTTATGTAACTACCTGTGGGATAGGTAAAGGATACTCATATAGAAGGGCCTCAACTTTAACCACCTAATTAAGATGAATGTACTTGAAGCATCTATGTATGGTGGATGGAATGGATCAAATTTGTTGTATCCATGACCTACATAATAACATGTCAAATGTGCCTGCACTAGTTACAACTAAGAACCTAGTGGCCACACCTATTGGTCCAACTTGTAATGGGAGTATAATATCCTAATGGAACTCTGAATGTGGACACTAAAACCATGAATAACTGTATCAATTACATAAATGTCCTACTTTGAATAACCCAAATGTTGTCAAAGTGTAATGGTACAAATGTTGCCACTTCGTCCATTGTCAACCATGACAGTCTGAATAAGATGATGATCAATATGGGTTCATACAAAGAGTGCATATAAATCTAATTCATCATCGACAATCTCCTACTTTTAGAAATTTATGAGAGGTCTAGCTGACACTATAATACGATAAACCCCAATGATATTATGTACAGGGTAATTATCCTCTATAATAGTATGATATGATGTCGAAGGTGGATGAGCCTGATATGTGTAGTGAACACATAAAGTGCCTCTTACCTCATTAGATGAGTTTTGGAAACATATTTGAAAATATTTTCATTGCCTTAGCTTCAATTGGTTGAAATTCAGGTGCCTCTGTAGGTGTGCCCACATCAATGATATTAGCCTCTATCAAGTCATGTATCTTATGTCTCAAACTGATACATCTATTTGTAATATAGCCTGGTTCCCTATGATAGTCATAGAATGCATTTGAATCATATATTTTTGGAAGAGGCCTAGTTTTATAAACCTATTTATGGGAGGGAGAGATATGACACTACATTCCAAGAGCTACTATAAAATATGTGCCAGTGATTTTGGAATATTTGTGAAGACTCTTCATGGAGGAGCTGATAAAACAAAGTGAGGAGGTGGCTTTGAAGCTGCATTAATTGTGACCTTTTGATCATTCTTGTTTTCACTAGGTTTCACCTTATATGGAGGCTTATTAAAACTCTTATTATTTGAATATGATCTAGTTGTGTACTTCTTTTTCCCATAGAGAGAAGCTTGACTTGAATTTGTTTCACTATTTGGCATAAATTTGTGAATTTTGGAAACTTTTAAAATAATATAGCCTCATGTGATGTTGGTAGTAGACATTATTTGAATATGTCTTGGAGCTCTCTATCTACCATGGGGCTAGTCATCTTTAACAATATAGTTTTATATTGTAAGACATATTATGCTATAGGCTCATTGGATTTTTACTTTAGTTGTGACACTTGGGCATATGAAACCTTATCACTAATGTTGATTGAAAAGTGTGCCAAAAACATATATCCCAATGGATTGAATGTAGTGATGGACTAATTTGGAAGATTGTAGAACCATTGTAAGGTATAATCCTTTAGAATGTGTGGGAACAACTTAGTAAGGAGCCAATCATTGGACACATAGTCTAAACATGATATGTGGAAATCTTGTAGATGGTGCTTTGGGTCACCCTTACCATCATACAAATTAATCTTAGGTGACACAAATTCAGATGGAAAAGGAGTCATCGCTATGTGTTGTGCCAAAGGTGTATGTAAAAGAACATGATAATCTAAGGCATGTGATGGCCTAAAATCACCTTGATGAAGATGTAACACCTTGGACTATAGATCATGGATCTCATGCATAAGGGATTATATATTTAGAGAGAAGTAACTGGCCATAGGAGGTGTTTACATTGTTGAAGTTTTTCAAGTTAAAACAAGGTGTTGTGCAAGCTGAGTTGCCCCCAAAGTAGGTGTAATAATATTATTATCTGGGGGAGTGGAATATTAACCATTGTTTGATTTTTTCTTTATTTCCATTATGGCTTGTAGAATTTATGCATGATCATGGGGATCTTCCCAAAGTCTATCTCTGAAACTCTATAAAATGTCATCCTTATTGACTATAAGATTCTCATTGTTAAGTGGGGGAGAGTGTCCCAATTCCCATCTTGTGTATCATTTTGATCTTGATTATATTTCTCATCTTCAGATGCATTATCATTGAATTCAACATAATCAGGTTGTGAAGGATCAATGATGGGAGTTGTATCTAGTCCTTTGTCTATGGTATAAGCTTGAATGGAAGGAATCTGAGTATGCTCAATAGGATTGCCACTAAGCCTAGCACTTATTTTTAAAGGAAGAGATATAACATTTTGAGATGGCATATAACAAATAAATTGAAATAATGATACTAAAATATAATATATAAAATATGAAAATCCTAACAAAACTAAGGAAAATAGGAAAAATAAAGGTACAAACCCAATTAACATATAAGGCTAGGGTTTGATCAGTATTCAAAGTAAGTTAGGTTTATCAGATGAAATAAATTTTTAGGATTTATGGAGTGTAAGCCCTAGGTTGTTAAAGGGTATGAGTAAAATAAATTAGGGTATAAAATATAAAATAAATACAACCACGAACTTATGAAAAAATTGAGCTAAAATGCTATTTATAATAATAGCAATGAAGGAGACAAATGAATACTTAGCTAGAAACTGACTGAGAAAAAGGATACAAAGGCTGAAAACTAGTAAAAGAGCTGGCATGAGTATCATAAACATGATTTAAGTGTCAAAACCCCTCTTGTATAGTAACACCATAGCTTGGACAGTGGTGTTGTGGCACTAGTGTCCACTTATGGTGCTAGTATCTTTTGTGTAGGAATGGTTTTGAGCCTCTAAGAGCACCTGTGTCTGAGTCTCCTAAGCATGTTCCTACGTAAACAAACCCTGATTCATTGTATGTGACTTGTTGTGACTAATTTTGTATGCAAATCTTAGACCTCCATGTGATTAGGTCATTTAATAATGGCACATGTAGTAAACATGTGGTGTTAGTTGGGTAGGCTAGACATCCTCAACGCCCTACTATGATGAGAGCTGCCTACATACCAATACTCCAAGGAGGGATCAAGCCCGATGTAGTTCTCCCCACCTAAGTGCTTATTTAGTGTAACTGAAGCTAGTATAAATGCTAGTTTGAGTGTTTTAAGTGATTCTTGAGATTGTAAATCTGATTATTCTAAGTTTACAAAGGCTGTAGATGATTGTATGCAGAAGTAGGGTAGAATAGGGATTGATAAAATTGATTTTGCACAACTTGTTCTAAGATTCTTTATGTGTATTTCAATATAGTTTCCATTTAGTGTATGAAGGGATAAAATTCATGTATATATACTAATCTAGTGCTTACATATGGTTTGAAACAGGTTTAGGGCAACCCTAAGTGCTTTAGGAATTGAAAAGATATCTGTTGGAGCACAACAGAGGGAAAAGGACAACATCACCCAAATAAGACCATAGCATTGTGCCACTATTTTCCACTTATGGCACTAGTGCCCAGTGATAGAACTTAAGGCACCAAGGGCTTGGATACCTAAGGAAGGGTTTGGGATTGATTTTGAGATGTTTAAGGATGTGTGTGGACCACACAAAAGCTGGATAAGTGTCTAAATAGGCCTTATAATAGGTCTAGGGCTAAGCTAGGAATGGATGGTCTCAAGTAACACTCTTGGCACTCAAGTGTCATTTTTAGATGATTACATTCAGACATTTAAAGAAGATAAAAATTAACAATTAATACTCACAAGTTTTGAGAAGGTGGAAGTTTATAGTTTATAATTTTAAGGAAAGTGTTTTGATATATAATTTTTTTGGTGGTGTTAATATTATTTACATACACATTGATATGTATAACCCTAAAAATTTATAAGAAAATAGTGTTTTCTCATAAACTAATAATAATTGAGATAAATTTGGATTGTATTTTTCATGGAACCATTAGGTGTCTTGAAATGCAATAACTTGTCTTATTAAAAAAACTTTTATTATATCAAAGGTTTAAAATTAATAAAGTAACATCAATTCAATGACACATGATAAAAGTTTTTTGCTTTTATTCATGAGTTTAAAGAACGACATAAATTTAAAAAAGTGTAATAAGTTTTTACTTATTACTCACAAATTTAAAGAAGGTAAACATTTAAAGTTATTCCTCACAAATTTAAAGAAGTTAAGAGTTTATAGTTGTTACTCACAAATATAAATAAGGAAGCATTTTATACTTATTATTCAGAAAATTAAAGAAAGTATAAATTTACACTTGTTACTCAAAAAATTAAGGAAAGAGTTGTAACAAATAAAAATTTATTTGCGATAATAGAACCCTAAAAAGTCATAGATGTTTCCCAAGGAACTATTTAATATATATATTTTTAAATTTTAATTAAAAAAATTAATATAAATGTGGATTGTCCTTTTCATGGGACCATTAGGTGCCTTAAAATGTAATAATTTTACTATTAAATATATGGATCAAAGGTGTTTTCTTAATGATAGTAAAAATTTTATGTAGAATAGTAATTTTGAAACAATATTTGTACTACCTTGATATAATATTCTAATCTTGTGTGTATAGTTTAGTCTATGATTCCAATAAAACATCACTTTTAAAATTGAAAAACCATATTTAAAATTTGAAATGAATAGGTTTATAGTGGAAAATTTTATGTAAGTGCGCACTATGTGAGTTTTTCATAATTTATTGAAAGTGGATAATGAGTAGATGTGCACTAAATGTTTTCATGTTAGTGAAAAATGTGTACAAGTTGTTACATTTGGTGAAATAATGTCAATGTGTCACCCACAATTTCTCCCTTTCCATTCCCTCAAAAAAATTCATCTTGATGGCCTACGATTGAGTCTCATCCTTTATCATTTCGATGGAAACATATTTTAGATGTTCTTCTTCCATACCACACCTAGGGGATCACTAGATAAAGGTGATCTTGTCAATGAACACTTGCCTTTTAAAACATAAAATTTAAAGTCAATATTATTTGTCATTACTTTAGCAAAGGAAGATATGGTGTTTTTGAGTGGCTTATCAACGTGGTCAAATGGTGATTTGGTATAGAGTAATAACAACATGGAAACATATTGATGACATTATTTTCATTTTTTTGGAACATGTCATCAGTGTTCTTTCTTTTGCAAAGGATAACAAATTTTGGCCACCAACGAGGATGGGTTGGATGAATACATGTCCTAGAGGAGCCATCTATTAGGTTCAGGGTAACTATATTACTGCATATGTGAGCCTAAAGTAGACATTTCTTGTTCACCTTATAATTTTTCCTTTAATTTTTTTGCTTTGCTTATAATCAGTATAAGTTCTATAGACTTTGCAATAGATTAGTTGAAAAAAAGTGTACAATATAAACTTCCATTATGTTTGGATGGATGTCCATGCCCTTTTAAAAAGCTATTGTTTAGACACATACATTGAATATACTAATAAATTTGATATGTTCAAGTTAAAAATATTTGTGAGGCCATGTTGTGAAGGGAGGTCGATGGAAAACAACCTAATAGATGGGGTGTATATTCAAGGCATGCATCGTCAAGGGATTTTCATTTTTTTCATATAATATTTTCCTTGAATTGGATAGCTATGTTATTTTTTAAAAATTTGATTAAGTACATGATGTAGTTGATGTTTACTGCTACTATTTGCTATGCTTTTTTCTATTTTTATTGGTTTTCTTAGTCTCTTTTGTGGGTTACAATGTTGCACAAATGCTTGTAAGTAAAACTCCACAAAAAATATGGAATCATTTTACATTGCATATGAATATAATCAATGTGGAGGTGGGCCAAAAAATAAGGTAAAGTTGGTGCTAAGAAACTTCAGTCTTATTTTGGGTGTTTTCATACTTGTCTATTAGGACACTTGCAACTACAACATTTGACAAAATGCCTATTTTAATTATGGTTTGATGGATGTCTATACCATGCTTAAAAGATCTTATTTTCACATATATTAGGAGTATGGTGGTAAAGGTGAACTAAGAACAAAGGGGAAAATATGGAATCATAAAGTTAGTTAAATTGTATCCATGAAAGAAAACAAAGGTTTATATAAATATCATCTACAATTGGTTCTAGGCTTTGGATTTCATAGATCATCCAAAATAGAGATTGATAATATAAGTATTTCTACTAAAACAAATTCTTGGGAACAATATGAACCAATTAAAGGTGTAATAATATTAGAAAAGTGATAAAAGATATTTGTTAGTGAAAAATTTAGAGTAATTTTCATAATTTTCTCATACAATGATAAATGTTTTGTGTTTAATAGTTTTTTTTGCTATCATTTTCTAATTTAATTTCCATGGAAGGTAGGAGGAGTTCATCTATGTTTTGTTTTATAGATTATAAGTGCAAAAAAACATGTTATAGACAAAAGAATGAAAGTCATTTGTAGGTGTTGAGAGTTTAGTTTCATAATAGTTTATAGCTGTTGAAGGGTAGAAGTTTGGAGTTGTTACAAGCACAAGATTAAATAAGATAAACATTTATCATTGTTACTCATGTTTAAATAATGTAAAAGTTAATGATTGTTACTCATAATTTTTGGGAAAGTTGAAGTTTATAGTTTACAAGTTTAAAGAAAGTTTTTTTTAACAAATAGAAATTTATTTGTGGTTTAACATTATTTACATGCACATTTATATGTATAACCCTAAAAAGTTATAAGAAAAATAGTGTTTCTTAAGGAATTATTTAATTTAAAAAAAATCAAAACTTACTAAATGTAATAATCGAGATAAATGTGGATTATATTTTTCGTGAGATAATTAGGTAACTTAAAATGCAACAAATTAAACTATTAAAAATTTGTAATTACATCAAAAGAGTTCCCCTAATAATAATATAGAGTTGATATAGAATAATAATACTAAAAAATATTTTTATTACCATGGATTAATATTCTAAACCAATGTTATATTTTATTCTGTGAATCTAATAAAATATTGATAGATATTAATGAAATTGAAAGTAAATAAATTAAATAGAAAATTTTAAATGAGCCATTTTATAAAGTAACTTTTTATGGAAGTGCCCACTATGTGATTTTCCATAATTTATTGAAATTGGATAGCAAATGGGTAGTGAGTAGGCATCCATTATTTTTTATAAATTAAAGGAAAAAAATACAACTTGTTACATTTGGTGAAATAATGTCAATGTGTTACTCGAAGCTTCTCCCCTACCATGCCTTCAAAATCTGATATTTAGATAGCCTGTAATTGAGTCCCCATCCTCTTTTGTTCAAGTAGACACATCTTCCAGATGCTCTTCTTCAACACCACATACATGGGTTCATTGGAGAAAGGTGATGCTTGTTAATAGTCATTTTTCTTTTAAAATATAAAATTTGAAATCAATCTTATTTTTCATTACTTTAGTAGAGGAGGTTATGGTGTGGCGTGATGATGGGGTGGTGTGGCTAAGTGGTTGGTCAATATGGTTAGATGATGATTTGGTGCAGAGTGGCAATGATGTGACAACATATGACAAAAATGTGATTTCAATTAAATGCTTTGATGGATGTCGATATTGATGACAATAGTTTCATTTTATTTTTTTATTGAATAGGTTGTTGATGTTGTTTCTTTTGGAAAGGATGAAAAATTTTGGGCACAAATGAGGATTGGATGGGATGAATAAATGTCCTATGGGTACCATTAGTTATGTTTTAGGGAACTAAATCACTACACATGCGAGCTGACTATAGTTATTTCTTGTTCACCTTATACCATTTCCTTTCATTTTTTGTTTACTTATAATCAATATAAACTAAATAGACTTTGCAATAGATCAATTATAAAATAAAATGTACAATTCATCCATCAACACACTTTAATTATGCTTGGATAGATGTCCATGTCCTGTTCAAAAACTCTTATTATAACACAGACATGGAGTATATTTATAAAGTTAGATTGTTTGAGTTAAATATTTGCAAGATCATGTTGTGAAGGGAGGCCAATAGGAAATGACCTAATTGTTGGAGGATTTAATTTTTTTTTTTATAACATGATTTCCTTGAATGTACTTAGAATTTGATTAAGTACACATAACTTTGATGTAAGTTATTACTATTTGTTTCGAGTCTTTTTTTTTTTGGTCTTTATAATATTTTTTTGGGTTACAATGTTGTATATAAGGTTGTAGAGAAAGCTCCATTGAAAACATGAGCCATTTTACATTTCAGATCAATGAACTCAATGTGGAGGTGGGCTAGAGATTAGGGTGAAATTAAGATTTAGAAACTTTAGCCCGAATTCAGGTGTTTTCATACTTGTCTATCAGGGCACTTACAACTACAACATATGAAAAAAATACCCTCTTTGCATTATGCTTTGATACATGTCTACACCATGTTTCCAAGCTCTTATTTTTACATAGGTTAGAAGTATGGTAGAAAAGATGAACTAAGAA
This sequence comes from Torreya grandis, assembly GCA_037957365.1. NCBI lineage: Eukaryota > Viridiplantae > Streptophyta > Pinopsida > Cupressales > Taxaceae > Torreya > Torreya grandis. Next base: position 284,307 of record JARHVA010001146.1, read on the forward strand.
AAAAGACATAAAATATGGTTATTCATGAAATATAATAAAGGTATATAAGAGCTATCATTTATAATTACAGTTTTATTTTTGTGATTAAATATATTAAACAACATTTTTTTTTCCAAAAAGGAATGAATTTATTTTCTTTTAGATTTGATAAAATATATTTTATGGTGATAATTTGAACTAGGAAAATAATAATGTAACAATGATTTTATATGTTCTTTATGTTCAATTGGACTTGCTCATGGATGCTCCAAGATAGAGATTGACCACTAAAATACTTTCTTGAGAACAAAACAAACCCAACTTATTAAAGGTGTAATAATAATAGAAAAGGGATAAAAAAGTATATGAAAAAATTATAAAAAATATTTTCCAATTCAAAATTTGAAATATTTTTTATAATTTTTTCATATACTAACAAATGATATGATTTCCAATACATAACAAATCTATTTGAATTTCTATACAAAATATTTATTTAATTATATTAAACAATTCCCATTATATAATAATACACACACACACATAAATAATAAGTACAAAAAACATCAACTCTTATTAGAAACTATTTTATACTTCAAAAACATTTTAAATGATTATACTTGTCAATTTCCACTACTCTATTTTGAAAGCGTAACAAATATATTTCCTATGATACATGGTATAATTTTCTTTTCTTTTACAATTAAATTTTTATAATCATTTAAAAAACAAATAATCTATCTTAATAAATATTTAAATTATTAATAATAATAGAAGAAAAATAAAGCAAAATTTGTATACACACAATTTATTTATTGAAAAAAAAAATTCTTTTCCACTATTATTGACCCCAAAAAAAAACGTACATCAAATAGTGTATTTGTCAAGTTGGCAAGACATGTATAAAATATTATCTTTAACATGGATGTTATGATATGGACTTTGAAAGTACATGGAAATCATGATGGTTGTGGAGATTGAATAACTAAGTCAGAATAGGAATTCCCTGATAAAATAATAGCGAAGATAAAGACTAAAGACAATATTAATCTAAAATTAACATCCAAATCTAATTACTTGTACTTTGCATTAGTATTAATCATTGTTGGATTGTTGTAAGTTTATGTTTGAGGTACACAAATTTTTATTTTTATTTGAATAATATAATATCTTAAAATTAGTATTTTAATGGTATAATTTGAAATAATTAATTAGTAATAAAATAAAAAATATTGAATTGTGATTATTTGTATTGATAATATTTTGTGAGACAGTTAAAGTTTAAATAATATTATAAGTATTAATTTTTTTATCAATATATTATAAATTATCTTTAAATAATTATTTTGATGAATTATAATTTAATAGATAAACACAATTATAGATCTCTAAAACTAAAGTATAATGGAGATCTAAGTTAATATACTAATGAATGGAAATTATATATAAACTATATTTAAAAATAGATTGAAAGTACTAATAAACGATTGAATAAGTAATAAAAATGAAAGAGAGAGAAAGAAGATTGAATTAAATACATATGAGTAATAATTCTGAGTTTTGAAACTAGAACAAGATTTTAGAAATGACTGTAATGCAAACTTAAGAATCTACTAATGTTTTACTGTTGGGACAAAATTGGCGAAGTGTGAATTTTTTCCTCTACAATTGATTATGTCTTTTACTATTTTTTGGGCTCTATAAAATTTAAAGTTGTTTTTCAAATTTATACTGAGTTGGATCCTAGTTTCACTTTGCTTTTTTTTTTTTGATTGTATGTCTGAAAGCATTATATGGAATCACTGAATTACATAGAATGTCGGCATCTATGCCCATATTTTAGAAATAATTATTTAGCAGATTTATAATACTGAGTAAGCATATGTCTAAATCATTGAGTTCTTTTGGCTAAGCAATGACAAGTAAGGGGCATCCACACTAAAAAAATTTACCTAAAACACGATATTGGTTTTAATCACTTGATTCTTTGAATTGGGTATCTAGAGGGATTTGTACCTATGGATATAAATAACCATTATCCTCACCAGTTAGACTATAACCCTTTCAATTGCTTTACTTATTTGACTAACATAACTCTCTAACTTCCTTCTCCTTTTATTTTTGACCTAATCGTCAAATGTATGCATAAAATATTGTGTGTACAAGTTAGTTGACTTAGGTAACCTCTTGAAGAGTTAAAACTTCATTTCCCACACACATGGAATTAGAACTAATTTAATTCTAGTTCACTCTAAGAGAATCATAACCCAGTGAGAGATAGGGCTATATTGAACCTCTCTCTAGATAATTAAATACAACTATTTATTTCGATATGACCTTATTTTGGTACAAGATATGATGGCACAATACATGGATTAATGTTGATATAATGTAGGCTCAATGTGAAGACTCCTTAGATAAATATGTAGAACTCTTGATAAGGTTTGGTGATTATGTACTACATAAATGGTTTGTAAGATATCTATTAAAAAGGAGGCATCTACTTGGAGATAAGAAGATATGTAATAGAAAAAGGTAGATCTGTATATATATGGCTTCCTAGGACACTTCAAATATAGGTTAAACTTAAGGTATTGTGATAGGTGAAAGTGAAGGCACAAATAATCAGGGAAGGGTAGAATAGACCCACACAAGGATGAGAGTCATAATAGAGAGACTATTGGTTTTAACTGAGACAAAATTGATAGACCACCATTTAAAAGTTCTTCCTTTTTGGTTAGAAAAATCAATCAAAAAATCATAGTATCTTAACCACGATGAATTTTAGAATCCCTTTTTTCTTTACAATATTTTTTCAAATTAAATTGATGTAACTCTATTGATACATTTTACTTGAGTATTATAAAATTATAAAGTTGTGGTTTAATAATTTCAATCTAAAACAAATGAAGATTTAAATGTATAGGTTGAGTTTGGTATTATAATGATGTTTTTATTTTTACAAAATTTTATTTCAGAATATGTATACAAATTTTAATTTATTTTTTGAGAAAATTAATAATTATGGTAGATTTTAGTGGAGAAATGTAGAATTTAATTATAACATTTATTATTGTATGCATGTAAATATATTTATTTCAAATGAAATATTATGAAATATGTAAAACATAATAAACAATAATTATGTAAGGAAATATAAAGCTTTTATTTTTTTAGGCTATATTGTAAGGGATTTTGAATCAATCTTTAAGTTTGTTGTTCCAATTCAAACTCTGTGTTAATAGACAATCATATAAATTTATGTACTCTTCAATTCTACCAATTTTAAATTTGATAGATAATTTAGAGTCAATATCATATGAACAATCTTATTTATTGTTAGGTTGGTGGTTTTGGTAAATTTATATGCTTTTAGTTAGAACATATAATTCTGACAAATATATTCACCTTTGTTTGTTTAGTGTTGTCTTATATTCTAATTAAGCATATAAATTTATGTCCCCCTGAAATCAACAAATCTTAAAAATCTAAAATGATTAAGGGTTTGTTTTGAGGGTTTACAGAAATAAGATTTGTAGTGACCTTTCTCCTTTCTGATTTATAAAACTTTTCAAAGAAAACAGAAAAATAATATATAAATAAAAAATAAATTATGTAATACAAATGATTCATACAGTTTTCTTCAAAAATATTTACAATAAATTTTTTTGTTAAAAATTAAATAAATACCTGACAATAAAATGAACATAATCACTTATATATGTAAAATAACTTAAATTTAATATTTAATAAAATTGTTATACATAATTAACTTCCAACATTTAAAAAAGTGAAAATTATAGATAAATCCATCCAATTTAAAGGGCACATCCTAACATTTTAGGATTATATATAATTTTAGAATCAAAACTAAATAATCATAAAGTTAATATAAAGATTAAATAAGAATGTATCAAATGAGTTTTAAGTTTTGAAAATTATCATAATGTTTCAATAATTTTAAATTTGAATTAATTATTGGTAGGTTAAATCATCATACATTTTTATCACTTAATCTTGTATCATTAGACTATGTTTATGTTTTGGATAATTAGGCCGTCATTCCTCAAGTCCCTTTGATCTTCATTACCCTACAAACAAGAGGCAATAATTAGGTTTTTAGCTTTCTTGTTTTACAAGTTAGCAAATAATGATAATTTTAAAGTAATATTTAATGGCGTATGAAAAGTATCTTTACCCCCTCTCTCCCCCAACCATCTTACACATCAAAAGGACCTTTTTCTTCTCTTTTTAAAATTGAGAATGGGAAAGGAAAATTCACACGTAATTAAAACAGATTGATAAATGGATCAAGGGTGGATTGAGTAATTGGTTATGGAAAACAATGTTGCTCTAATTTTGAGATATCTTTCTAAATTTTGTGATATTTTTCTTTCTATTTTTTTAAGTTTGGAAGAAGAAAGAGGGGTTTTAGATTAGGAATTTTTGTAATATAATTATGAGAAATTCTTTCATCTTGCTTTTTTTTAAAAAGTTTTTTAGGGTTGTGAGGTTTGAGGGAAGGTTTCTTCAAAGATTGTTTGAATTCTGGTTTTCTTTTCATCATCTATTTTTTGAGCTCTTTAGTAACATGTTTGTGAGGTTTTTGGAGAAGTTTTTTCTATAGTGTTTTTAACGTCGACCATATATATGTCCTTTGTTCACCCTTCTCTATTTAAGTTGTCTTCCCCTCCAAACCCTATCTTTTCAAAGAAACTTGTGAAGGTGGGAGCTTCTTCAAAAAAGAAAGGTTGTAGATTGGAATAAGAACTTCTTAGTGCAGAAGCGCAATCTTTAGTTAGTGACAATGTTCAATGGACAATGGAAGACCTCTCTTGTTGTGGGAGAAGGATGGCATTGGCCTTTAGTTAATTCTTTAGACTTGTTTTAGTTTTATGATTTTTTGGTGTGGAGGCTTACCCTTTATTAGCCCTCTTAGCTTCTTTAGTGTTTTTTTTTCATTGTTTTTTTGCTGCTTTTTTATAGGGATGTAACTTTTTCAACGTCTTGGTTCTGTCCCTTCTTTGAGAGTGTTGTGGTACTTGTTTGAGTTGGTTTAGTTACTTTTTAGTTGTTTATTTGTATCTCTTGGGGTTGCTTCTTGTATCCTGTTAGTTGTGTTTCTAAGATGCGACTCAGTCAAAACCCACTTTTACCGATAATAATAATAATAATAATAATAATAATAAAAATAAAATTGGTTGTGGAAAATGATTTTATGCATTTTTTTGAAAGTTGAAGGAAGATAAAAATTTGATTTTAAGTAGTCCATTTTATAGGATTAAGAGAGTTTTATCTGAACTATTAGTCTATAGATTTCAATTTAGCTAAAGATATGCCTAAGGCGGTCCTTGTTTAGGTGAACCTTCTCCAACTTCCTCTTATTGTTTGGAATGATAAATACTTAACTATCATTGGCAATACTTTGGACCACTTCATCGATAACACTGAGTCAAAAGATAACTTTGCATGTACTTGAATCTATGTAGAAGCAAAATTGGAGAACGATATCCTTGAAGCCATTCATTTAAATTTAGATTGATGATCATATCTATAGGAACTTGATTTTGGGAAATTACCTTTCAAATGCAATAAATTAAATGACTATGGTAACTTTGCTAAGGACCACAAAAAAAAATGTGCCTCATAAATCCCAAAACACTCTATAGCATGCTTTCATTATAACCGAAGCAAGAAAACACACTCACCAAAGGAATGATCAATAGAACTTTGATACTAAACAAGCACGAGCACTCCTAATACATCAAACATGTTTGAGATATTAAAATAAAATACTCAAAACGTATTGGAAGGGGAAATGTAATCAAGTCACGCTAAAGTTAGTTTGAAAGGTGCCAAGCGATATAAGATTGCCAAAAATAAATGAAGAGACAAAAAATAAATCTTCAATAGAACAAGGAAATGGTTTTCCAAGTGGTAGAGGAGGCTTCTCCATCTCTTGACATTCCAACTAATAGTGGATTGGAACTCTTAAGTAAAGACCCTTCAAAAGATCTTATTCATGTTAACTTTGGTCAAATAGATATATCCAAATGCCCTTCTTGGTTTACACTTTGGGACTAGCTTTTTTATTGTTTCTCCTTGCAAAAAATAGTATTTCTCAAGGTAAAGGTTTAAAGGAGGAAGAACGAATAAAACAAATCACAATTTTGCAAAAAAACAATGAACAACCCTAAATGTTAATATATTTTTATACTTTATAAATTTATCTTTATTATGTTGTTGTTCAAGGTAAGATACATTTTTACTTGCATATTTGATCAAACATATTATTTTTTAAATTTTATTAAACATATTATATATTTTTAATTAAAAAATATAAATTAATTGAAAAAAATCTAAAAAATAAAGAGTTTAGGTTTTAATGTTGAAAAAGATTAAAAACTTTTTCAATCCATAACAAGTTTTCAGTGAAAGTTCCATAATCAATGTTTTAGAATCTTCTCTAAAGTTAGTTATTAAAATAATATTTTAATATAAATTATTAAAAATCTCATGCAAATATATAACTATTATTTATTATTTCAATAAAATAAAATAGCTTTTAATTCATATTAATAGGTGAAAGTTCATAATTAACATGTTACAATCTTCTTCTATCATTTTTAAAAATCGATTATTAAAATAATATTATAATATAAATAGTTAAATTTTTTATGTATGTATATAGAACTTTTTTTTGATCTGTCTGAAGGTATTACATGAAATCATTAAATTACATAGAATGTTGACATCTCTACCCATATTTTAAAATTAAATATATAATAAATTTACAACACTGACTTAACACATATCTAAATCCTTCTAGATACAATTATTTTTTTCTTATTTCAATAAAGTAAAAATTAGTTTTTAATTAATGTTAAAAGGGTTATATCATATTTTTTTAAATTGGTTCGATGGCTTTTAATTTAATTAACATCATATTAGTTTAGCATTTTCATTTATGTATAGTTGATTTAGTATAAATTGCATAATATTGATGATCTAGTCAACTTGTGAATTCTATTTTTTATATATCCCTTGAGCACCTTCTATTTGATATTTTTATTACTTCGATCTTACTGTGTAGATTGTGTTGTATGATCTTAAATATCTATTTAGACCGTATATTGATACAATCCTAACAATTTGTTTAGATAAAATCATATGATTCAAAGAGTTGTTTCTTGCTCTCACATTGGTTAAATGGGTCTATTCCCCTTTTGCATTTGTGTTCATCAAACACAACAATATTATAAAATTTTAATTCAAAATAACTTATATATAGGCAAGTTTTGGAGGTAATTTCATATACACAAACAATGTTAATATTAAAGTTATTTTTTATTATGCAATATATTTTACTCTTTTTGACATCTTTATTCTCATTTCAGGGGTTTGATAAATCAACATCATTACATTAAACATATTATTGAGAAACTATTTTATTTTTCTTAACATTTTAAGGTAAAAGATAATCATATATTATAGTTATAAAAGAATCGTAGTGTGAGGTATGGGGCTAGGGAAGTGAGGAGCAAAACCCAACAAATAAAACCCATAAGATAGGTTTTAGTTTCAAAGATTGGTTGGATTATAAAGTTTAGTCCAATAATTACTCATAGTAAAATGTACAGTCTTAACAACTGTCTTTGATTATATTCAAATTTTTAGATAATAGTCATTTTTTTTGGGATTAATAACGATTTTTGATTATATTCAAACTTTTAGATAATAGTTATCTTTTTTGGATTGATAACAACTTTTGATAGGAGCATAGACCGGTTTGGGACACAATCAGGGGTACAGCCTCTTTAATAATTTATTAAACATCTAAATAGCATATGTATACTAGATGTTACTAGATGTATACCATTACCAACAATAGTCACTATCGTTCTCGAGAATAACCAACAACCATTAATGGCCCCGAGAATATGACCAACCGCCACAATTGGGCTTATATACATTTCCAAAGATTTGAACCTAGGTGGAGTTTGAAACAACCAAGCCACTTAACCAACTCATTCACATCTTATTGGCTAAAATGTTGGGTACCAATTTTATTTAACTAGATCTAAAACTGACTGTGAAGAGTAGCCCTAATTATAGACGGTGGACTTGCCTCATCGTATTGATCATATGTTTCAATCCATATACCGACCCCTGTCACATTAAACACTAAACCGGTTAATCCTTCACATCGGGTACCCTCACAATTGACCCGTCGAAACCTAATTTGAAAACAACGCTATAAAAATTATCATCCTAACGCAGAGACCCTGAGACCTCCCACTTCTAATACTCAACTCACACACTGCGAAACTATCCACCATAAATAAATAATAATCATCTTAACTTTATTATATATTTCTAAATTCAAAATTTTAAAATAAATCTTATACAATATTATGACTTAAGTGCTTTGTTGTTTTATTTATTTATTAGTTGAACATTATCACTAAATGTTATTGGTATGAAAGGAGGAAAGATTAAAACATCAATTACCTAAGTGAAGGTACACTGAATTTTTTCTTCCATATGTGAAAGCTATGATTAGAGGGTAAGAAAACGTGCATTGAAAGTTGGTATTTGTTCGCCTTTCTTGGTACAATAAAGCCGAGGTAGGGGGGGTGGTTTGTCAAAGGTGACCAAATCTAGACGCCCCACTTAGTTTGTTGAGGGCCCTCTTGGCCTTCTTTTCTGCCTTGTCCTTTTCTATAATTCAACGAACAAACATTTACTTTTACTATTAACGTTTAAATAAATCTGGCCCCTCACCAAAATTTGGATGTATTTAAATATATAATTTGACATTTACATATATCTCTTGCTTTTAGAGTATATAAACCATAAAACCACCTATTATTAGGCCAACATGATCTTAGCCACATATATATGTATATATATATCTTTGCCATTTACTTACTTTCCAAAATTAGACATTTTGTTAGATCTTAAAAATAGCATGTCAATGATAATAGTCATTGTGTAACCATAGAGATTCTATAGATTGTCAATATGATCTTTTTAATAATGACTCGGGAATTTGATTCCACAATGGGTCTTACCCCTTGCTATAATTTGCCTTTACTTTATAGTCTCTCTTCTAAATATTTAGAGTTTATACTAATATCTCTAAAGAGATAAATGTATTTGAGTTTTGTAATAATTCTCAAAAAAAATTGTGTTAAAATAATATTATTTGGATTTTTTTGGTTCAATTTTATTTATATTCAATTTTATCATTTTTTAATTCAGGGATTATGAAGTTTGTATTGTATTTATTTTTAGATCGAGGACATTATTTTTTGACATTTTTTAAAAAATTGTGAAAAATATATTTTAAGAAGCTTTCTATATCAAACATACAGGTATTCCTTTGCTCTACAAAAAAAAGAAAAAGAAAAAAAAAATCATTGTCAAACACATTAAACTCGCTTCATTCTCTATCGTTTGGTAGGCTTGTTGTGATTCAATCTCGTGACGTATTAGTTCCCAACCAAGCAAACTCACCATTACGTTGTTCATGTTCGTGAGTATGTAATTCCCACCCCTTTACTATATGTATGTAAGTTCTTGCCAAAACTAAAAATCTGGGCATGGCATACATAATAATGTTTTTTTGACATTACTTTGTATGTCACATGTCCATACTTGATGAAATCCATCCAAAGTAATGACATTGATCTATATTGACCACTGACGTTATAAATATTTTATTTTCTAACTTGTGTGTTTGATAAACACGACCCTTTTAAGAATAGTCTTCTTAATCAGAAGGATACTTAACATTTGTTGATGATTCTCCTTAACTAACAAATCTTTTTTTATTAACTCTCATAGTTTGGTATCGACTCAAGAGACTTCTCTTGACTTTTGATTATTCTTCGATTCTTTTCTATCCATATTGACCACATAATGAATGCGTGCTCTCAATCTAAATTATGTCCAAGATTATCTTAGAAAAAGGGTTCGAAGTCCACTGCTACCAAGTCTCAACTATTTTTAGATATATAGAAACCAATCTCGATATTGCTATTACCCACATATCCAATATTAGTTACGCATAATCACAATCATAAAATATATGATAAGTAATTTTACACATTTTTATACAAAAATATGTTGAAAAGTTCTCACGTAAATAAACAATACATTCTACTGAATATATTTAGTATTTACATATCCAACACTAACAAAATTACAAACAAACATGAAGTTCAACTGAACACACCAACTGTATAAATTATTATTATTATTATTTGATTAAAAGGATCCTTTAAAACCTCGTTTCTAATAATTATTAGCCGTTAAGGTTCCAAAGGAATATTAAAATTTTGGGCCATGGGCTAGGTATTCCATATCCGAGTTGTCCTTGGAAAGGTGGTAATGGGTCCCTTGCTTTAATGAAAAATATGGCGACATGATTGAAGAGCCGTGTTAAATCTATCAAACTCAAAATTGAATTCATGGTTATACAACTCACCTACTAACCACTTTACAACTGACATTCCCCATTTTATCAAACTTGGGCAATAAGAGAATGTTGATCAAGTTGATCCAGTAAAGCTAAAAATTACGATGAGGTTGACATTATGTGTTCTTATCATTTGAATGTCAAGCCCCAACTAAAGACCAAGAATGGCTATGTCATGATGGAAACTTGTTGGCCAAGATCAGATTGGCTCCCATTTGACTTGTTTAACATCTTTTTCATGCTTTTGGCTCTTCTCCATACAAGTAGATAAAGATAATCTTAACTTCATTAATGTGTTAATTTAAATTTACATATATCCTTTTCTTGTAGAATGTCTATTCATGTTATCCAAAACAGGATGGAGCTTCTCATTGTCTTTTTTTTGGGTTTAAATAGTATTATATGAAGCATCCAAAGCTCATAAGTGAAAGTTATACATGGCTTAGTCTTAACTAATAAATGTTTGCCCACACATGGGATGGGGTCCCACCGATTTCATATCAATTTATTTATTTAAATTTGAAAATTGAATTGATTAAATATGTGTTAGATGGGTAAGAAGAAGTTCTAGTTTCTGTAGAACTTTGAGCTTTTCAAAATTTTTTTTTTAAAAGTTTTTTTTTAAATTTTGAGTTAGTTCGAAATTTGGATAGATTTTTTAATTTTTCTAGAATCTTTGATATAATAAATAATAATGTCGAAAATAGTTTTAACATTATATGGGATGGGGTCCCACCGATTTCATATCAATTTATTTATTCATATTTGAAAATTAAATTGAATTGATTAAATGTGTATTAGATGGGTAAGAGTTCTAGTTTCTGTAGAACTTTGAGCTTTTCAAAAGTTTTTTTTTTTTTAAGGTTTTTTTAAATTTTGAGTTAGTTCGAAATTTGGATAAATCTTCTAATTTTTCTAGAATCTTTGATATAATAAATAACAATGTCTAAAATAATTTTAATATTACATTAAAAAAATGATTGTCTTAATTAGAGATAGAAAACTCCACTATATATATCTATAAAGATTGGAACAAAAATAATCTTTTTAATTATAAAACTATGGCGATTTATCTCTTGCTAATTTTTTTAGAATTATTCTACAAAATAAAATTAATGTTCAACATGATGATAACAAACTTAAGAATTAAATTTCAAGGTGGTTTTAGATGCAAACATTCAATAATCGATCACATTCTCACCTGTAAAATTATTACTAAAAATTATCAAAATAATTAATAAGATCTCTTTACTTGTTTTGTTGATTTAAAAAAAGTTTGGATATTGTCCCTGAAAAAGTATTTTAAAATTTATGTTTAACGTAGACTTTCCCTCTAAACTAAGAATTGTGGTATATAAACTTTATGAATGGATCATTACCAAACTTAAACTAGTCAAAGTTAGTATGAATAAGTTAATTATAAAATTGGAGTAAATCAAGGCTATCTTTTTTCTCCTTTCCCTTTTTATGATTCCCATAAATCATTTAGAAAAATACTTGGAAGGGGTTTAGTGTAGAGGTACCAAGCTTCACAACTACATTATTATACTTTTATTTTATGTAGTCAACATTGTCTTCCTTTTCAAACACCTTGATGACTTAGAAATTTTGTTAAATATTGCCCTTCAATAATTTTGGAACAAATTTATTTTAACTATAAATATATTAGTAAAACCAAAATTATGATTATAAAATTAGAAAAAAAACTTACGCTACAATTTATTTCAATAATTATTGCTTTAAGATAGTTCAAAATTATAAATACATTGGTAATTATTTTAAACATAAAAAATCAAAACTTTAACATTAAAAATATAAAATAAAAATCATAGATTCAAAAGCATGTTATAGTTTAGAAAATTAATGTAGAGATGTTGAACTCTAAGATTGTGATAAAATGGTTATTCTCTATCCTTTTAATACACAATATTTTTTATAGTTGTGAAGTTTATGATGGAATATTTTCTCGAGAAACAAAGGAAAAATTAAATAAATATTAAAATAATTCATTATTCATAACTTCACAACTAAAATTAAGACATCTTATCATATCCTCCTCATAGAAGATAATATGTTTCCCACTCAATGTGAAGCCTTAAAATGATCTTTTAAAAAAATACAAATACAAGGTAATAAAACTAAAATAAAAAGGTCTTCCTATCATTGTTTAAAAATAATGTCTAACAAATCTTTGTCTAAAAAAGGGTCATGGCTAAGTTTTAATGCATCCATGATAAAATAAGGTCCTCTCATGTGGTACAAACCTAAAATTAATTGTTCAAAATTAAATTATTTCAAAATTTTTATAAGGATGATTGAAAATATCAAAAATTAATGAAAGATGGTTTATTATAAATATATTATCAATCTTAAATTTAAATATCTTTTTGTAGACATTTAAAAACATTCTTTAAATATTTATTAGTCGTTAAATTAAATAGTTTTAAGGTATTTATATACTTATCAATTATTAATCTAAATTAAATATTATTGGCATATTTTGTTGAATTTTAATGGTCTTTGATCCATATCTTAGATCCTTCTATTTATAACTATCTTTCTTCTTTGATTTACTATTATTTTGATCTTCACATCAAGAGTACACATATGCTCTGATGTTTTTAGGCTATTTTTAGTGGTCTATTATGATCTTCTAAAAAAGTTCTACGCTAAATTTTGGATAAGAAAAAGAAATTAGCTTGCTCAGATTCACTTACCATCATTTTTCTGGTGTGAATTCATTCATTTATGTCCTTGATGATGTCACTTTCAATATGATTTATCTGAACATATTTGGATGGAGTTTTGGTGTCCTTTTTCTCCTTCTCATCTTTATTTGATTCTTCAAAATCTTCCTCTTGAATGATTTTAGGAATGTCTACTGGATCAATGATTCTTTATGATCCATCTTCTTCTATCCTGACACTTGCACTTTCAATAATTTTCTTGGTTATTTTGTTATAACATTTATAAGCTTTAATTTTTCAAGAATAACCAAGAAATATACCTTAATCTGCTTTAGACTCAAACTTTCCAAGTTTTTTGTCAGTTCTCTTTATGAAGCATCTACTGCTGAAAACTCTAAGATAATCAACTATTACTGGTTTGTCTTTCCATAGATCATAAGGAGTCTTGTCACCATTGACTCTCAATAATTCTCTATTCTGAATATGTATTGTTATAACAACTACCTCTCTCTAATATTTATCTAGTATCTTGGATTCATTTAACATTGTCCTCACCATCTCTTGAACTATTCTATTTCTCCGCTTAACTCCTCCATTTTATTGTGGAGTTTTGGTTGCTAAATAATGTCTCTTTATTCCATGGTATTAACAAAACTCAATAAATTGATCTAAAAAGAATTCTCCTCTTCGATCTAATCTTAGACACTTAATCTTAAAATTGGTTTCATTCTCAACTAATGCTTTGAATGCTTTGAAATGTCTAAAAGCTTCTAATTTTTTCTTTAAAAACATTACCCAAGTAATATGTGAATAATCATCAATAAGCAACATGAAATATTTCTCACCTTGAGTGCTTTGAGCTCTCTTAGGTCCACATAGATTAGTGTGAACAAGCTCTAACATCTGAGTGGTCGATTAATCTTTTGTTTTGAACCACTTTGTGGCTTGCTTCCCATGCTGACAAGGTTCACAAAGTGTGTCAGATGGCTTTGTAATTTTTGTAATATTTTTGACTACCTAATTTTTAATGATGTTGAAAATATTGTCAAAATTTATATGTCCCATTCTCCTATTCTATATCCAACTTTCTTCAATCTGACTCAAACAAAATCTTTGACCTTTGATGTCTGATAACATATATAAATTATTACCTATTCTTTGAGCATCTGCAATCAACACATCTGAATCTTTTATTCTAATTTCACAACCTTCTACATAAAAATTTAGTCTATTCTCCTAATCACACATTTGACATAAACTCAAAATATTATGCTTAAAACCTTATACATACAAAACATTTTCAGTTTTTGTTCTACCATTATCCAAACTTAGTGTACCATTTTGATAATTTTGGTAGTAGTAAAAATCTTTGAATTTCACTATGCCACCATTGATCTTCTTCAAGGTTATTAACTTACTTTTGTCTCCTATCATGTGCCTCAAACATCCACTATCAATGAACAATGGATTTTCTTAATTTCTTTGATGCAAATCTATTTGTACCAACATAGATTTTTTAGGTTATTTCTTTTTCCATGAACCTGTCTGAACTTTCTTCTTGCTAAATGGAGCCTTGAAACTCTGGTCCTTCTTGATTGACTCAAATATGAGTCTACAATACCAGTCTATGTGTATAAAGTTGTTATACTTGTAACATATTATGTCCTCTTTATTAAACCCTGATAGAGGAGCAAAAGAGTTGTGGCTTTTGCTTGAATCTGCATGACTTTCCTTCTTATTTTTAAAATTGTTAACCCTTTTTTAGCATTCTATTTCCTTATGACCATATCCATTAAAATAAAAATAGTAACCATAAAAATAGGATATGTTTGTATATCTCTGTCCTGATTGCCTTTTGTAGCTTTGTTCCCTCCAACCTTCTTTGTTTGAGATGTCCTCTATATTTTAAACTTCTTCCCTTTTTATTTCCTCTTTTGTAAGAGCTTCAACATAGATCTTTCCTTTTTCTTTGTATGTGAAAGTAGTGGCCTCCCATTTATCTTTTGCAAATACGATACCTATCTTATCTAATATTGATTTTTGATTTTCTAATATCTTATTCAGCATATTAGTGCTATTCTTAAATTTTGAATCATTGGCTAGTCTATCATTTATTAATTTATTTGTTTTCTCAAGATTTGCTTTTAAAGAAGCAATCTCAATAACATACCTTTCACATTATTTACTCACTATTTGCATTTATGCCATTAGATCTTCTTCATTATTCTTGGCTTCTTCAAAATGTGTTTGTAGATATTTAATTATTTCCTTTGACTCCTTTTCATTTTTTTTGATCTAGAGCTTTAATCTTTGATTCTTCTTTAACTCTTCTAAGGCACAAATGAGTTCTCCTTCCAGATTTACTTTGCCTTCATCCTGTTCTTCTTCTTGATCAACTGTAATTTTGCTTGCAGAGGCATCTTTATGTATGGCCATGAATAGAATCTCTTCTTCTTTTGAATCACTGACTCCACTATCTTCGGTTGAGCTAGGATATTTAGAATACAAACTATTCTTCTCGAATCCCTTCTTAAATTTTTCTTTGAAATTCTTCTTGTATGTATACTTTACTTTTTCATTTTCACCATTTCCCTTATCTGGGCACTTAGCTATAAAATGTCCAATCTTTCCATAATTAAAACATTTGAAAGGTAATTTTCCTTGATATTTATCTGTGCCCTTTTTAACTTGCGAATGAATAGAGCTCCATTGTCATCTTCATCATCACTACAACTATCACTTGATTCTTGAATCTTAACCTTCTCTTTCTTTAATGTCTTGAAAGCAGCTTCTCTTTTTGAGGGTTTCTCTTGTTTGGTCCACATCTCATATGCTGTAAGAATACCATGTAGCTCATCCATCTTATGCTTGGCTAAATTCTTCATCTCTTTAATTGTGGAAAAATTTGCATCATGTCTCAATGGTAGAGTTCTCAAAAATATTTGAACCATAATTGATTCTTCTACCTTTTTTCTAAGACTTTGAATTTGATTAACTATTTAATCAACCTACAAAAGATAACTTGCTATATTTTCTTCCTCTTCCATCTATAAACTCTCAAACTATCTTCTAAAAGTCTAAAGCTTAGCTTGCTAAACCTTTCCATCACCTTTGTAAATATTCCCAAGTTTTACCCAAGTTTCATGATCAGATTTACATTGCATAACTTTAACAAATTCTAATTCACATAAACCATATAAAATAGCATTTAAAGCTTTAGCATTATTTTCACTTGCCTTCTTTTTTGCCAAAGTAGTTACAAGTGTCTGTGGCTCTTCATATTTCTCCACCACTGCTTGCCAAATGTTGAATTCAAGGGCCATCAAATAAGTCTTCATCCTTATGCTCCAAAAAGCATAATTTGTCCCATCAAATAAAGGTGCCTTATTTATATAAAAACCTTCATGTGATCTAGTCATTGTGCTTTTCCAATCTACCTTCAAGCTATAGAACTTTTTCAAAAGGAACCTACTCTAATACCAATTGTTAAGCATAAAATATACTGAGAGGGGGGTAAATCAGTATATTATATATATTTTTCTTAATCCAATTTATTTTCTTTAACCACTTAATCACACATTCAAGATATGTAATAAAACTAAAACAATAATATGCACCACACGAGAGAGAGAGAGAGAGAGAGAGAGAGAGAGAGAGAGAGAGAGAGAGAGAGAGAGAGAGAGAGAGAGAGAGAGAGAGAGAGAGAGAGAGAGAGAGAGAGAGAGAGAGAGAGCAAATTTTTACATGGAAACCCAAAGTGGGAAAACCTAGGGAGAACAATCTCAATTATATGAATGAGCACCAACTCAAATTACAAAGTTCACAAGCACCAACTTTCAAGAGAACCAACCCCTTTATCAAGCACCAACATAACAAATATTTGTGAGCACTAACCTATAGGAGCACAAACCCCTTACAAATATTTGTGAGCACCAACCCACATGAGCACCAACCCCTCTTGTGTATAAAACACAACTATCTCTCAATGTTGCGTACTCAACAAATGATAAAACTCTACAATATCTCCTACTTTTCTCTCTTTGAAAACAAATACAAACCATGCACTATCTTGTTTATTACAAATGGATTTTCATGCCTTTATTTATAGCTTTCCAAATGACCTTAGACATTTACCCTTTGAGACCCTTCAATCCTCATGGAAAATGGTGCCAAACTGGCATGACCTTTCGTATCCTTAAATTTGAAAAGTCGTATGGTGACCCTTCATAAGTAAAAGCATCCTTTCCTATTTTATCTTTATCTTGGTGACTTTTCATATTCCTCAAAGTGTTTCTTCATGGAAAAAAGTGCCATACCCTCTTTTTTCTTCACATGGTGACTCTTGGAATTCATCAAGATGACTCTTCATGAGAAAATGCATCCCATTCCTCTTTTACCTTTTACCCCATGACTTTTTGACTTCTCCATGGGCCCTCTTTTGACTTATATGCAACCAAAAATATATTCATTAATATTAAATAAATATTAACACACATTAGCCAAGATATGCATACTAAAAACACCATTAAATATAATGGGGACTTTGTCACCAATAATTTTAGACCTTTAACATCAATGGAAATATTTCCAACACCAATGGAGGCTGCTCAAAAGAGCCAAAAGAATGCATATTTATAGTTTTGAGAGTAGGAACAAGAAAAGGAAGTCCAAGGGTCACTTGGACATGAGTCACCTTGATAAAATTATTTACATTTGCATGTGGAGGAGAGGTAAGGTGAGATATGCCATGTCATGGAGGTCTATTTATCCAAAACAAGTCATAAGAATGGTGAAAAGTGGCACAAAACTTGCAATTCTAGCATAGGAAATTGCCTTCATGATTCACCTTATAAAACTACTTTTTCTCTATATATGGTCAAGTTTACCAATTGGTATAAAAAACATGGGTTATATACAATTTCCCACATGCATTGGATTGATCCTTGACCATCCCTATTCTTGTGGACATGCAAAATCATCTCTAGAAATTTTAAAATGGCTCTTTTCCATGCACCTTATACACTTGGAATTAAAAAAATCCACATTTTCCAAAATAATTCATGAAAAAGAGGAAATGACACTTGTAAAATGTTCAAAAATCATCAATTTTAAGAAAAAACCTTTAAAAGGCTTCTCTAATTACTTTTTACCACTTTTCACAAGTGTTCACTAGCTGGCTCACTAGATTGGATGAAAGTGATTGCCTAGTTATGGAGAATATAGGTTGATAAATGAGCTAATATTAAGTTTTAGAGTTATCTCAAGTGTAATTATTCCTTACAAAGTTTGTTTCATCTTCCAACTCCTCCTATAGCTTGCACAACACTCAAAATGGTCAAAACAAGCCCTATTTCCCTTGATCCATACAAATATATACAAAACAACACATGTGTATGATATTATGAGAGTCATATACAACTTAAATGTTGTTTCATGGACATTACCTTTCATTTAGATGCTTAAAATTATCTATCTCTCCAATCAGGTCACTATGAGGGTTTTGCAAGGTTTTTGAGTGACTTGGGATCTTAACATTTGTTCATAAAGGTAAAACAGTGAAAATAAATATAAATTCTACTGAGGGATCTTCAAGGACCCTCCTTAACATTTCCAAATGGCCCATGGTCCCATGAAAAATATGGTGGGAGGTATGAGTGTCCAAAGTTGACCTTCAAGTCATTTCTATGCTTCTCATGAGGGTCTAAGCACTCTTCAAGCCAAAAATTTCTTGTTATGGAGTTATCTTGCCAAAAAAAGGTTTTAATATATTTTTATATACTCCATAAATACTCTTTAATAACTGGAATGGATCACCAAAGACCAAAAAGGGAAATGATCCTTGGTTTAGAACAATGCCTTCCTCTTGTCAATGATCATGTTTGTATTTTTAGCTACATGAACCCATATTTGCACTTACCAAGTCTTATAAAATATTTAAAAAATCATACTCACTCCAATGGAATTAATTCAAGGTAGTAGAATGTTTGGTTAAGCTTAGAACTTGGAATGACTTTGTTTTAGGTGCTAGATTTGCATGCTTTATTGTCAAGCCTACCTGTAGACCTCCTTGTCCAGACCACCCTATTGGAA
Organism: Torreya grandis; assembly: GCA_037957365.1. NCBI lineage: Eukaryota > Viridiplantae > Streptophyta > Pinopsida > Cupressales > Taxaceae > Torreya > Torreya grandis. The sequence continues at coordinate 303,546 of JARHVA010001146.1, forward strand.
TTAAAAACTTCCAATATGGTTTTTCACGTTAATTCATGTTTTACATAACTTTAAAAACCTCATTTACTGATAAAAATGAGTAGAAGAACTCCATTCTTCACTTTCCCCAAAAACTACCATTCTTGTGCATGAAAGGACTGACCTACCTCTAAGACAAAACAAAGGGAATTATGCCTAATTTGATAAGAAAATATTATATCTAGGGAGATATAAAATGTACTGATGATAAATTTTACCAAAGGGTTTGGCCATATTATTTGTCTAAGGGGTGTAACCAACTTAATTTTATCAAAAAAGGGGTCAAAAACCCTGTTTCTTACATGTTTTTGTTCAAATTTGCCTATAGCTGATGCTTAATGAAATTACCACGCTAAAATGAAACTAATTTTTTTTTCTCATCATTAATTAAATATCATGGATATTTGGTAACAATCTTGAACCCTTTTGTTAGTGGAAACCCTTGTTTTCCCTTTGTTCCAAGGTCTCCAAACCTACCTGTACAAACTGAGACAATTTTTTCATACGTGAAAAGGTCCTTTGTGCATGGAAGGATGTTTTAGGCATGGGAAAAACTTAATTTAATTTTATTTGAATACCATATCAGGTCTTATACTTTCCTTCCCTCTTGGAGTAGTCAAACCTACACTTTGCTCAAGCTTGGAAGATGACCCTGCCTGATTGTAGGTTATAAATAGGGGTACTAATGGTGAATATATTTTGTTTACAATTCCTATAGGTCATTATATCCATATATAAATCCTATTTAAAATATTTTAAAACAAAAATAAGGTCTCTCCTTGATCTATAGTGATTTTAGCACCTACAACACCAACCCTGCTCACTCTTGCTTAGTTTTGGCCTAATCTTGATTGTAGGTTGTCTTGGGCTTAAATCATGCTTTAGTGACACAAGAAAAACATTATATGATGATTTTAATGTAATTTAAGTTATAAATAACTATATTTATAGGTCAATCTCAGTTTATGCACATTCATATACCTTTCATCTTCAAAGATAGGCACTTTCAAGGTTAGGACTGAGACATACACCTACAAGCCTATAGGTTTCTATGTAGGTTTTTTGACCTCAAAATGTATGAAATTCATTTTTTTTCCTCTTATAACTCCATTATAATCATTTAATCTACTTATATGCTTGATTTGAGCTCCAAGGACCTCATTTTACCCCTGACTAAGACCAAACTCAAATACCAAGCTATAGGTGCATATTTTTCCTTGGATGTAGGTTTTCAAGGTGGGTTTTTAACCTCACAAGTGCATAAAAATATTTAGTTACCTCCATAACATACTAAAAAATCATTTAACCCACTTATATGTTTCAATTGGTCATAAAAACCATTTTATTCCTGACTGAGACTAAACCCCTGGATGTAGGTGGATAATCCAGACCTATAGGTTGTATTTATTAATTTGGAGCAGGTTTAGGAGTGTATAAGGCTTAATAAGATTGTATTTAGCTTTGGAGGCATCAAAATAAGACCTAGTTAATTTATGAATTCCTTAATACCATATCTTATTTGCAATCCATTGAAACTTTGCCTTCACGGGCTACCCTGCCTTGTGTATGGATAAGCGATAGGCATAAGAGGTCACTCCATGAAACATAACTCCTCTTCATGGTTTAAGTACTTAGGATTGATTATTAAGTTGTTTTGAAATGTTCCATCTTGAAATAATAGGTCTAGGAATAGTCAAGTGCCTTGTAGGGTAAGTACTCATTAAGAATCTTGTAGACAACACTGTCTACTTTCAGTGATTTCTTGGCAACTTGGAGGAGCTCAAACTCTATCTTTCACTTACTCCTTAGCTCACAAATTTGGCATATTTATACAAGGTGGATAGGGATATAAGGAAAAAACAAAAAAATTAGTGAAATCATCCTATATAATATCAAAAATTAATCCATAAAAACCTTAGGACCTTTGTTTTCTACATTTGGGGACTAAGAGCCCAAAAATGGAAATGACTTTTCTTATAAGGAAACCTCCACTTGTGTCTTCATGACATGAAAAACATGACTCTTAGGGGATGTTACAGATCAAAATGGATCCCACCATGTTCTCCCAACTTCCTCTCATCTATACAACCTCCATTAAACAAACACAAACTTGACTAAAAGTGAGAAGGTGACAAACAAGGTGAATATGGGCAATATAGATTTGGAAGAGTGCTAGTTGGAATTCTCACAAGATGATTTCATGAAATAAATATTCATAAATGAACCTCAAACACATTATCACCACCATGAAGCTCCTTGAGTTTTGGAAAGCATAGGACCTGCACCCACTTTTGTAAACTTCATGAAACAAGCACTATTTGAAAACTCCTTCAAAGACAATGAGATGTGAAGTGATAGATATTTAAAACATCATGGAGAGAGCCTTATTATATCCTAAAAATACCTCATCAAGATCACTTATCTCTATTTACCTCTAAAAATTAGAAACATATGCATAAGTATACCCCTCTTGGATGTAATTCTATTAAAGGATGCTTGGATTGTTAACAATTATTCATAAAGGAGGAGGCACCAAAAAAAAAATATTATGAAAATGAAGTGTATTTAGATTAAAATCCACTTGTAGAAGCATTCCTCCCAACTCTATCTATACCTTCTATACCAAGTGCTTGAAGTTGACCTTCCTTTGCATGCCAAGAGGAAAAGGAAGAAAAATGAGTTTTAGATGCATATTTTTGAATTATCCTTGAATTTCAAACGTGGAAATGGGTTTAGGGAGGTGAAGAGACACCCCACCCATGTTTTTAGCTAAATATCAAATCATGGGGACTATATAAGTGCCTAAACGGGCCTAACAATAAGGAGAAACTCCCCTTTTATGACCATAACTAAATATTAAACTATCAAAAACCTTAATCTGACATCCTCTAACCTCTCCCACATTATCCATAGCTTGGTTACAATTTGACCACTTCAACCATCCATATAAGTCCTCTTTTTTAGCTCAAAGTGGGCCCACAAGGTAATTTTTTGTATATTGAATATGGTAAATGCAATTTGATGACTTAGAAAGTTCCTAAATCAAATTAAAAACCATATTAGGACTAAAATAAATATTTTATGACTTTTACTAGGTTTGAATCTATTTGACTAGGGTTAACTTTCATTGACTTGACTAGTACAATGGGCTAGACTTTGGACCAAGGCTAGGCTAGGGATAAGTGAACATCTAGATCAAAATGACACCCTTACAAGACATGAATAAACTTATAAAAAGTTTAGAAATGTAGGGGTTGACTCAAATTTTACCAAAGGTCAAATTTAGTCAACATGTTTGGCAACTCCTAGGGGAAACATGCTTGTCTATGTTAGAAGCTAGTAGCCTTATCCAACCAAGGGCCAATGGAGTCAATGGATTCTTGAAGATAAATAACAAGGACATGCCAGAAAAAAACATAAATCAAACACACCACACAACACAATAATACCAAACAAAGATAACATAAAACAAGACAATGACAAACTCACACTTGTGCATAAGTACTTAAAGAAAGCAAAACATGACACAATTGAAAGAAAACTAATATGTACATCTGACCTGATACATTTTTCCCCATCCTGGATCAAAGGGGAAACTTCTTAGGTCTCCTTCATGATAAGAAACCTCATGATGATAACCAAATAGTTTGTATGAGTGAAGACTTGGTGACTCACCCTTCTTGTTTACAATCGTGATTGGCATGTACTCCAATGCATTTGGTTCAAACATGTCTTCCACCTCCATGTATTCATATTTCTCTTGGAGATGTGTTTCATGCTAGTCCTTCATATAGGTGTAGTCCATTAATGTATCAATGGCTAAAATATCATCATTATAGGGCTCATTTGGCTCATGGCTCTCTTGGTATGCATCATGGACCAACTAGTTCTTTTCTATCTCTTTGAGAAGCTTGTCAAACTAATCTCTTGCTTCATCATGGATCTATTGAGGAAGGGTGGCTAGTGTGGTGTTTGAGTTGATACAATTTTTTTCTAATTCATCCAAAAAATCATCAATTTTTCATTCCAAATCTCCCTCTTTAATGTCTCTATCACACCACCCTGATTCCTCTCCTTCTTGTTCAAAAATAAGTCTCTAGCTACTAAAAAACATGCTCTTAAACTTCATCCAACTCATGTCCCATGGTTTGGTCACTATTTTCATCAAATCAAAAGGACAATCCATCAAACAAAGGGGAAGAGAGCTTACCATTCTTGCATTCTTCATCATCACCTACTATGGATTGTTCACTATCTTCATCATGACCAAAAGGAAGTGTATCAAGTAGGGATACTAAAACTTCATCATGTCTACAAAGCTCTATACTTGTTATCTTCTTTCTACTTAGATTATCTTCTTCACTTTTGAACTCTGAAATTTTGTCTTCCACCTCACACAAGACATTTTCTCTTTTCTCCAAGGAGAGGGTGGGAGGGGAAGAAACATCCTTGGCTAGGTTGAAAGATAAAGGGACATTTTCATGCTCTTCTTTCCATTTTTCAATCACCATATCAAAGCTTGGAAAAATTACATCAATTGAACACATTTTAAATTGAGGAGTAGGAGAATGAATTACCAAAATAGTATTTCTATCCATAAGAGTCTCATCAATCTCTTCATTCTTCTCCTCTTTAGTTTGTGTTTGCATTTGAATAACATACTTCCAATGTGTGAAACCAATAGGCATAGATTTTTCTATCTGTTCTTCAAAATTTTGGGATAATTAATGATAAGCACTCCTCCAACTTGGAATATTTACATCATGTGTCTCCTTTTGATGATAGGCAACAATTTCATTCACTTTCTCAAGGCCTTAATCTAGTTCATGATAAACATTTCTCCAACTTGGAATCTTGACATTAGATTGAAGGGCTTAAGGAGGTTGAGGGAGACTAGGAAGAGTTTTCACATGCATAGGAGGAGTTGTTTGAAGATGAATGTGTTTATTTCCAAAGGAAATCATATGTATTTATTCCAAGGAGGGATCACAATCTAAGAATTTGGAGTAGTTAGTTTCCATAGAAGGCTAACCCAATATCTTTTGGTGTTGAAGTGATAAGTGAAAAGAATTAATAGCAAAAGTAGTTTGTTTTGACATAGGAGAAGATGTATTAGATGGGATATAAAGTTGGTTCATTATATGTTGATGAGCAAGTGCTATTTGATAGAAAGGATTTAGTGTATAAGGGGAGGGCTTCTTTTATATGGGAGAAGGTCATCTTGGGATGGAAGAAGGTGTACAAGACTGACTGCCTTGAGTGGGTTGACTTTTCCATCTTATTAATTTCTCTTTCATGAATTTCATGACTTGAGCTTACCTAAACAAACACTCCTCCTTGTACATAAGCTCCTACTGATACCTATTTTTCTCATTCAACCTATCTATCTCTAGAATTTACTTTTCAAATTCCAACATTATCTCCCTAGCACTCTTGGATTTACTAGAAGAAGGACAATTAGGAGGGCTACTTGAGGTGATTCCATGAATAAACATGAGATTGATCAAAAATATATGAAGGAAAAAAGGTCCATACTACTAAACAATAGGGTTATACATACCAAAACATGATTTATTGATTCACTAGGGCTGCTTGACTAGCTGATTCAACTCAGAGTCACCATTAGTGTTGATTGGAATGCTCCAAAAGGTTAATTGGTTGAAGAACACACCAATAATTCTTCAAATTCCTGGACAAATAGTCCCAATGCGCATGCCAAAAATTATTGACACTTGGATTGCACCCCTGAGGAGATGCCTAAATCTCCTCATCCAAGTGGCACCATGGAGACATTTCTCTTTATATGGGTGATAATGTTGAGAAATGAATCTCTAGATTAGGGGATATCTCCCCTTGATGTACTCTTTGAAGTTATTCTATACCTAAAAATTGTGGATGAAAAGGGATCAGAAAAACAACTACTTAAGCCAAAGATGGTGATGCACCAAAATGTATAATGCCTTCTCACTTGACTGAAATCACTACTTAAAGATAACAAGATGTTTCTCACACAAGACTCATAACTTAGTATACATTGCTACATCAATGTTTCATACGCTATATTCAAGAAGGTATGTGATTCTTAAGAATGGGATGAATGATTCCAAAGAGGGATACAATTATGAACCACATACAGGATATCTCTATACTTAGAAAAGAACACTAGCAAAGACCTGTAATAATCTCCTTTCTACAAATTGGTAGACCATCAAGAGTACAAACTAGAAAAGACAATCTTTCACTAGACTAGACCAATAAGATTCAAGTCATTACTCAATATTATAGCATATGAGTGGTAATAACACTTGTATATTTCTTCAAGAGTTCTTCAAGTACAAATTTGGCCAAGGTTTCCCCATCAACTAATGGAGGCTGCTCAAAAGAGCCAAGAGAATGCATATTTATAGTTTTGAGAGTAGGATCAAGAAAGGGAAGTCTAAGGCTCACTTGGACATGTGTCAAGTTATGCCATGTCATGGAGGTTTACTTGTCCAAAACAAGTCATAATAATGGTGAAAAGTGGTACAAAACCTATAATTTTAGCATAGGAAACTACCTTCATGACTCACCTTCCAAAACTGCCTTTGTATATGGTTAGGTCTGATGGTTAGTTTGAGCAAGAGGATTTATATACAAGTTACCACATGCATTAGACTGATCCCTAAAAATCATCTTTGGTAGTTTCAAAATGTATCTTTTCTATGCACGTTATACACTTGGCATTAAATAACTCACAATTTTCCAAACTAATCCATGCACAAGAGGGAATGATACTTTTCAAAGGTTCCCATATCATTAGTTTCAAAGAAAACTTTAAAAGGCTTCCCTAATTACTTTTCATCACTTTTCACAAGTGTTCACTATCTGGCTCACTAGATTGGCTGAAAGTGAGGGCCTAGTTGGAATAATTAGAAGTTGATCCATGAGATGAGATGAATTTTGGGAGTTAGCTCAAGTGTAAATCTTACTTCCAAATTTTGTTTCATCTCCTAAATCCTCCTGTAGCTTGCACACCACTCAAAATGGTCAAAACAAGAACTATTTCCCCCTAATTTGTATAAATATGTAAAAAAAACATGTGTGGGATCCTATAAGGGTCCTCTACAACTTCCAAGTGGTTTCATGGCCTTTACCTTTCATTTGGATGCTTAAAATGCTCTATCTCTCTAATCAGGTGACTATGAGCGTTTTGAGTGACCTGGGCTCTTAACCTTTGTTCATAAAGGTCAGACATTGAACCTATTTCTAAATGATACTAAGGGATCTTTAAGGACCCTCCCTAACATATCCAAATGGCTCAAGGTCCCATGCAAAAGATGGTGGGAGGTATGAGTGTCCAAAGTTGACCTTCAAGTCATTTCTATTCTTCTCGTGAGGGTCTAAGCACTATTTAGGAAAAAAATGGCTTACCATGGAGTTATTTTATGAACCAGAGGTTGTACCATATATGTATCTACTCCATAAACACTCTCTAAAAACTAGAATGGATCAGCAAAGACCAAAAAGGGAAATGACCCCTGGTTTGGAATAAGGCGTTCCTCTTGTCAATCAACAAGTTTGCATTTTTTAAATACATGACCCTATATTTGTACTTAAAAATTATTATAATAGATTGAACACATCATCCTCACTCCCATGGAATTCGTTCAAGGCAATGGAATGCTTGGTTAAGCTTAGAACTTGGAGTGACTTTGCCTTAGGTGCTAAATTTGTATGCTTTATTGTCAAGCCTACCTATAGACCTCCTTGTACAGACCACCTTGTTGGAATTCCAACCTTCCAAGATAATTTTTCATGTTACTTCATGTCCCCCCAAACTTTATAAACCTCATTTACTAATAAAAATGAGTACAAGCCCTCGATTCTTCACTTTTCCCACAAACTGCCATTCTTGTGCATGAAAGGACTGACCTAACTCTAAGACAAAATATAGGGTATTAGGCATAATTGGATGAGAAAATTTAATATATATGGATATCAAAAATTTCCTGATGATCACTTTTACCAAAGGGTTTGGTCAGATTCTTTTTCTATGGGGTCTAACCAACTCAATTTTGTCAAAAAGGGGTTAAAAACCCTATTTCCTGCATGTTTTTGTTCAAATTTTCCTATATATGATACTTTCATGTAATTAACATAATAAAATGATACTAAATTTTTTTTATAATAATTAATTAAATCTCATTAAGCTTTGGGAACAATCTTTAACCCCTTTGTTAGTGGAAACCCTTATTTTCCCTTTGTTCTAAGGTCTCCAAACCTACCTGTACAAACCAAGACAAATTTTACATAGGTGAAAAGGTCCTTTGTGAATGGAAGGATTTTTTAGTCATGGAAAAACTTTAATTTGTTGTTATTTGACCACTCTATCAGGTTTTATGATTTCATTCCATTTTGGAGTAGTCAAACCTACACTTTGCTCAAGCTTGGAAGATGACCTTGCCTAACTGTAGGTTGTAAACATGGGTACTAATGGTGAATATATTTTTTTTAGGGTTCCTAAAAGTGATAATATCCCTATATTAAACCTCTTTAAAATATTTAAAAACCACAACAAGATCTCTCCTTGATCTATAGTGATTCTATAACGTACAACACCAACCCTGCTCACTCTTGCTCAGTTTTGGCCTAATCTTGATTGTAAGTTATCTTGGGCTTAAATCATGATTTATTGACACAATAAAAACATTATATGATTCTTTTAAATTCATTTAAGTGATAACATAACTATCTTTCTAGGCCAATTTTATTCTATGCACATTCATATACCTTTCATCTTTAAAGTTAGACACTTTCAAGGTTAGGACTGAGAGATACACCTACAGGCTTGTAGGTTTCTATGTAGGTTTTTTGACCTCAAAATTTATTAAATTCCTTTTTTTTATCTCTTATCACTAAATTATAATCATTCATCTACTTATATGCTTTATTTGAGCTCCAAGGACCTCATTTTACCCCTAACTGAGACCAAACTCAAATACCAGGATGTAGGTGCATATTTTTCCTTGGCTGTAGGTTTTTAAGGTGGGTTTTTAACCTCACAAGTTCATACAAATACTTATTTTCCTCCCTAAAATCCTATCACATCATTTCACCCATTTATATGTTTCAATTGGTCATAAAAACCACTTTATTCTTGACTAAGACTAAACCCCTGGCTATAGGTGGATAATCCAGCCCTATTGGTTGTATTTCGTCATTTGGAGCATGTTTAGGAGTGTATAAGGATTAATAATATTGTATTTATATTTTGAGGCCTCACACTAGGATCTAGTTCCATTATGGTTTCCTTAATACCATATCTTATTTTCAATCCATTGAAACCTTGCCTTCATTGCCTACCCTACCTTGTGTACATATAGGGAATAGGCATAAGAGTTCACTCCATGCAACATAACTCATATTCATGGTTTAAGTGATTAGTATATATATATATATATATTTTGTATTGAAATGTTCCCTTGATCTAAAACCCAGAAGCTTTGATTAACGTATATTTCAAGAACACACAGTAATAATGAATTCTCTGAGAAGAGATGTTTTATTACTTAAGATCACAATACAACTATATGCTTGTCTCTGGGATGAGATGTTTGATTTTTGTGTAAGGTTACATATTAATTTATACACATTTTTAAAGTATGAGGATGTGGAAGTTCAATAATCTTGAGGGAGATTAAGTGGTTCAACTTCCACGATTTAAAACGATACAAAATTTGAGGAATTACTATTTTTAGACTGCACTACTAAAATTAAAATTTGGGGAAATTACATTGGGTATTTAGAGGTAAGAAACAATTTATAAAATATTGATGCCATCTAACCATTTTATCCTCATTCTTAGCTTTCTAACGGTTCAAATGGGGAGTCAATTGGAGCTATGGTGCAAAAGTTATGGCTCCTAGAAGTTCTGTCATCAATTGGGGTAGAACCGTCACCCAAATTGTCACCTAAATTGTTGCCCAGATCATCCATTTGGAAAGAATAGGTCTAGGAATAGTCAATTTAATTTTATGGAAATTACTCATTAAGAATTATATAGACAACACTATCTACTTTTAGTGATTTCTTGGTAACTTGGAGGAACTCAAACTCTACCTTCCACTTACTCCTTAGCTCCCAAATTTGGCATAGTTGTACAAGGTAGATAAGGATAAAAGGAAAAAAATATACAAGTAGTTAAATAATCATAAATCATATAAAAAAATAATCCATGAAAACCTCAGGACCTCTATTTTCTACATTTGGGGATTGAGAGCCCAAAAATGGAAATGACTTTTCTTAGAAGGAAACCTGCTTGTATTTCCACTTGTGTCTTCATGACATGAAAAAAATGAATCTTGGGGGATGTTATAGATAAAAATTGATCCCAAAATTTTCTCCCAACTTCCTCTCATCTTTACAACCTCCATTAAACAAGCACAAACTTGACTGAAAGTGAGAAGGCAACAAAAAAGGTGAATATGAACAATATGGATTTGGAAGAGTGCTAGTTGGACTTCCCACAAGATGATTTCATGAAATAAGTATTCATATAGGAAATTAAATCATATTATCACCTCCGTGAAACTCCTAGGATGTTGGAAAACATAGGACCTTCATGCACTTTTAAAAAACTTCATGAAACTAGCACTATTTGAAAACTCCTTCAAAGACAATGAGAGGTGAAGTGTTAGATATTAAAAACATCATGTAAGGAGACTTATTCCATCTTGAAAAAACATCATCAAGATCACTCAATTCCAAGGACCTCTAAAAATTAGAAACAAATGCATAAGCATACTCCTCTTGGATGCAATTCTATAAAAGGCTGCCTTGATTGTTAATAATTGTTCATAAAGGAGGAGGCACCAAAACAAAACATTATATTATGAAAATTAACTTTATTCAAATTATAATCCACCTATAGAATCATTCATCCCAACTCTATTTGTACCTTCCATACCAAGTGCTTGAAGTTGACCTTCCTTTCCATGCCAAAAGGAAAAGGAAACAAAATGAGTTGCAAATGCATATTTTTACATTATCCTTAAACTTAAAATGTGGAAATGGGTGTGGCGAGGTGAAGAGACACCCTACCCATATTTTTATTTGGATATCAAATCATGGGGACAATAAAAGTGCCGAAAAGGGCCTAAAAACAAGGAAAAACTCCCCTTTTTTGACCATAACTAAATCTTGAACTATAAAAAACCTAAATATAACATCCTCTAACCTCTCCCACATTATACATATCTTGGTGACAAGTTGACCACTTTAGCCATCTATACAAGTCCTCCTTTTTAGCTCAAAGTGGGCCTACAAGGCAATTTTTTGCATATTGAATATGGTAAATTCAATTTGATGAATTAGAAAGGTCCTAAATCACATTAAAAATCATATTAGGACTAAAAAAACATATTTTATGCCTTTGACTAGGTTTGAACTTATTTAAATAGGGTTGATTTTCATTAACTTGACTAGTATAAGGGGTTAGACTTTGGACTAAGGCTAGGCTAGGGATAAGTGAATATCTAGATCAAAATGACACCCATATATGAAATTAATAAACTTATACAAAGTTTATAAATGTATGGGTTGACTCAAATATGACCAAAGGTTAAATTTGGTCAATAATGACGTTATCACAATAAGCACTTCAACACAATCAACACTCTCTTTATGATGATCTCTCATAACAATATAAAACAATACTACTCATAAGCTTTTCACATCACAACATTGTACCTAGACCTTATGTAGAAATCAAGGACCTACTAGACCATGCTTAAGCCATCATGATCACTTACCATGCATCTTCACAAGAGCACCTCTAGGATATCAATGACACTTAATTACCTTTGACATTAATGACAACATTAATGCCTAAATACAACAATAAGAACATACCTCAACAATATTTGCCTTTGTCATTGATGGAAAACACTCTAACAAAACAAATCATTCTCTTCTCCTCAAGATGGATCTCCTAAAAACTATCCTTTCTCCTAAATTGGTCTTTTTCCCAATCTAGGATTTCTCCCCCTTTGACATTAATGACATAGGGTCATCTCTAATAATACTACCATCTAATCCTTGGACCTGAAACATGCTTTTTCCCTAAACAATATCAATCTTGCTTTGATGAACCAAATAGGAGCTTAACTCACAAAATTACTCAACCATGCTCCCCTTAAGCTGATGCATACCTCAAACACATGAACATCACTCTCTTTGTTTGATATTTGGTAACAATTTAAGAAGGAACTCTCCATTTGAAAAAACATATTTGACACATGCTCCCCCTAACACCATACATACCATTTTTAGATGAACTTGGAACACACTAATACTCACCTTGTCCTTGACATGATTGGAACCAATTGATCACACTCAGAATACTCCTTGGGACACCTCACCATGACATCCATTGAAGAACCTTCCCTTGTCTTCACAACTTGAGCTTAAAAAATGAGTCATTATGATTCTTAAACTAATACCACTTTCTTAACATAGAGATATAGAGCTCAACTACCAACTTTTGGACACCAATAATCTGAAACAAAGAACAACTTATTACCTTTTAATAACACTTCCAACTTTGTTAACAATATTCAAACAATCTTCATAATCTCATTGGTCTTGTAGACCAATCTATAACTCATATGCCTTCTTGGATCTCATAATCAATATGAATGGCTCATCCTTTGTTCTTATACTTAGTACCTATTGTCACCAAATCTTGCACCCTAGAAGAGGTTGTTTAGGCCTATTTTAGATTCATGCAACATGGGAACATTTCCAGGTATGTGGGTGTACCTATAATGGAAATGAGCCCTATATTTATGGGAAAGCTCCCTGAAAGTATTTTAAATTGCTCACACCTACTTAACTAGTTGTTTATGGGGGAAAGACTTAGAAGTCATAAGAAATGAACCTAATCTAATGGGGTGATACACCAAGATGTCTTCCATAAGACCATCATACTTTCATATACTAAGAAACAAGGCACATGAACTAACTTTCAAGTCCTATGGATTCTAACATAAGTATTTAGATATGGAGGTGAGATGCATATGAATTATCCCTGTTAAGTGAAATGTAGGCTAGTTGCAGACACTAAGGCTCATTTTACACTTAAAATATATTCTCATACACTTGACAACACTTTATATGAACTATTAGAATAAGAAATATTGCACAAACATTAAAGGATAAGGGAATAAATGATAGATAATTATCACTTTGCATCACCATTCATCACTTGCATACTCAGATAACTATTTTAGATCTCAAAATTAGATTTGAATTAATGTTCAAAGGTAAATTACAACATCATTCTAGTAGGGATCTACCATCCATGGAGTGGAACCCCTTTATAATATCTCAAGGGCTATATTTATAAAATAAAGGAAGGAAGATAAAGGGAGATTTGGCACTAAAAAGGGGAATCAATTAGTTCAAACATTTAAACCATAGTTATAACTACTTCTACAAATTATGCTCATTAAGACCTTTTGATTGATCCAAATCACCTTGAGTGGTTATATAGCCATATTATTCCCTTGTTGGTGCTCCTTGATGGTTGTAATAGTGGGATCAAGTTGTTTTGAGATGGGTTCCATCATTAATGTAGTTATAACCATCAAATTAATCTGTTAGGGTTTTGTCTTGATGCTAAATTACTCCTAATTGGTTTATCATGGCATATAATAGTGGAGAGATTGGTTCTTTTTATGAAGCTAGCTCTGGCAGTGAAGATATTAAAGTCTACATACCTACCTTTGACTTCCATGCTATCTACCACTTGTCACTCATTATGAGGACCAGATCTTCATATCCTAAAATTGACAGAGCCATGTTCTAAATGATAGTTTGTCAAGCTATGACTATATTGAAGGATGAATATACCCCACCATATCTCATTTATCCACCTTTGCATAGTTTTAATGACACCATTTGATCCCAAAATTTCTACTCTTGGTCCAATCTAGATCATGTTCGAGCTTGGTTCCATTCATACTTGCTTTCTTTGGTAAAAAACCAACCTTTCAACCTTTGTCTAAGTCACCTAGGCTTATCTTTTTTTGATTGGCTATCAAAATTCCCTTGGATTATTAACCTCTTGATGCATCTTAATCCATCAGATAAAAATGTATGATATAACATGGATCGTATATCTCATTGGGCCCACTTTCCTACCAATTGAGCTTGCACCATTGGATCATCTGTACACTTGAATGCTGATCACTGATCCTACTTTTTTTGAATCCAAATGGCTATTCTATAGGTCTTAAAATTGACATCTACATGAATGTATTTGACATCCACATGATCTTCACTAATATATTTTAAATTTAATGGTTATTTTCTATGGCTTGAAATTGACATCTGCACACCCATCAATTGACATCTATGGGAATGTTAATGACATCTATGTGATCATTAATCTTTGGGACCCACTAGATGATTACTAAGCTTTAATTTGACATTTGTGCACCTGTCACCACCCTACTGGATCAACCTTGCTAAAATAATTTGGTCTTTGAGAAAATTGGTGTGGGATAATTCCCCCAAAAGAATTCACTTGCTTGTAAATTTTGCATTGGGACATTTGCTGTGGGTTTTGTGTCTTAGCCACTTTTTTTGAAGGAATTTATTTGTAACTCTTTTGCAGCAGATAAAATGTTTGATGAAATTGTCATAGGACAATTGCCTAAAATAATTTGGGTTTCCTTATACTTTTATTTTGGTCACTTTGTCTTTGAGTTTTTTGTAAAGAACACTTTGCTAAAAAAAGACCCTCTAGGAAAATTGTATCGGCCACTTGTTTGAAAGAAAAAACCTTCCAGAACTTTATCTCATAGAGAATTTTGTGAAAGAAAAGACTCTTCAAAACTTTTATCTATGAGTTTCCTTTAAAAGAGACCCTTCATGAGTTTTGTTTCAGACAAAATGTCCAAAATAATTCCTGATACTTAGCCAAAAAAATGGAACAACTTCTCAGAGGGAATTATGCCTTGTACTTTTATTGTAGATAATGTGTGGAAAAATTTCTTTGAGAGAACTCTGAATGCTCTAACACTTAGCCAAAAGTTGAAATATTTCCTAAGTGTAAACTTAGGCTTTTATGGACCTGTTCTTGTAACTGCTCAGCACCATGAAAACCTACCACTTACATATATGATTCAAAATGACCCCTAAAACACTAGCTGACACAAGGACCGAGCTAGACCATGACCAAAACTAGGATGGCATATGAAATGGCATAAAATGAATTACCATCATACCTTATGACATTATAAAAAGACCTTATACAAGATTCTAACTCTAGGGGGTTGATCCATATTGGCCTGTGGGAAAAAATGGTCAATAGTACCATCATAAGAACACACAATAATTTCAACCCAATCTCACTATGCATACAAGAAACTCACATTATTACACAGTTTACCACCTTTAAAAAGATCTTGAAATCAATTACAAACCTCAACATAGATTAGAATCACAACCAAATATATTCATGAACACATTGGTCTTGCAGACCAATCCATAACTCAAATTTCTTCATGACTGCTATAGATCTTCTGGGCATACACACCAACTCTAGGAACAAAAATTACTCATTTGATCAAGTCATCATACAAATGCTTTGTAACCTCATACATTTACTGATAGAGGAGTTTCTCAAATGATTCATATACATGTAAAAACATCGTTAAATATCTGCCTTACAACACTTATGAAGGTTTCTACTTCTGACTCTTAAGCTGATACAATGCAACATAACTTATCATATACCTAGGCTTACTTACTTCACCAAGATACCTACACATACCTTATTAATATACCTAGAATGAGGTTTTTCAAGACACCTTGATGCATTGAATTCAATGTCCTTCTATACTTGAATATCAACTTAGGCTTGACCATTGACTTGGCTTCTACATAATCCTTTTGACCTGGCAAATAACACTTTTGACATTCTTTCAAATCTGACTTATATCCTACAATAACACATAACTCACTTTTATTTATGATTTGATAATGCCTCATATTTTCATAACTATTATTCTTATTGATATATCCTATTACCATCATTATTTGGTAGACCATCATTACAATCATGATAAACACTGTCACCATCATACTTTAAGCTTGTGCTTCTTAGGATCACTTTTAGGCTATCAAGCCTCTTTCAAAGGACCTTGATCTGATACCCATTATTGGAAGTACACCCAAAAATAGGGAGGGGGGTGAATTAGTGTCTTTAAAATATACATTTAATTCCACTTATCATTTATGAAACATTCATTCAAACACATATATCAACTAATGCATAAACACTTATATACAAAAGCATGAAGCATAAAACACATCATATATGTGGGAAACCCCCAAGGTGAAGAAAACCCAATAAATCATAAAAATTAAATATATTCTTATAATGAAAATATATAAATTTTGTAAAACACAAACTTCACAAGGAGCACCAACCCCTACCTAGTCAAGCACCCACTCAACTAGGCTTTATCAAGCACGGACTTGTAAGAAGGTACCGACCCCCTAGATGCCTTAGCACCAACTCAAACACCTAATTATTTTTATCACATTGAAAAACCTATGTTTCTCACACAATAGATGATGATCACCTTCTTCCTCTCTTCACACACTTCTATCTCTCTCAAACAACCTTCTAGGCCTCTTCACTCAATTAACCCTCTTCTTGACTTAATTAGGTCATATGACCTTGCTATTCATATTCAAAAAAAATATTAGATATTAATATAAATTTAAATTAACCTATATTATGGACTAAAATACCTCATTTATCTTATAAATATCCTATCTCCTTTGCTTCTTCAATAATTCCTCTCACCACCAAAGTAGGCTTATTAGGCCTTATTCTTATACTTGACTCTTGATTGCACATACCTTGGTTAGACACATACCTATCCATAATTGGATAACCCTTGGAATAGATTAAAAAACATATTTGATACATGAAAAAAACACTACATAGGTTGGTCACCAATCATAAGGACCAAAACCACCATTAGGCTTAAAGGAGATCTAATGCAATTTGGCCTTCTCAAGCAACAGGTTACACTTAGCCTTATTGAAACTTATTGAGCCTCCACATATGGATGAAACACTTAATAAAAACCTAAAATATACCATTTATAAAATAATATTATTTACCTAACACCATTTATCTCATTTCACTCCTTGAACCACAATATTAGACCTACTCATAATTAGGCCTTCTTATTACTAGAAAGTATGCCAACCAAAACTAAAGCACACAACCACTTTGATAAAACAAAAATAACATTAAATCACATGGATAGAACCTAAATTACCTTATATTCATAAAAATTTAATTCAAATACTACAACATAGGTTTTAAATCCTTTAACTCACTCTTGCAACATGACCACTCAAAACTACCAACTAGCTCAAAACCTAGTCATGATCATTTGACCACCAACATTTGTAAAGGAAAATTTCATTACTCTCAATGAAATAATAATAAAATAAGATAATATAATAACATATTTATTTAAATTATACTCTTCAAATCTAGGCAAATCACCTCATTCTCATCCCTGCTAGATGATTACTTAGAACTGCCAGAAACCTCAACTAGTCAACATGCTTTTTGACTTTCCATACTAATATAGGGAATTTTAATGATGAAAAATATATTAATATGAATCTATGATACATTAATATAAATATTAGATAAAAAAACATCATGGTATTATTTCAATAATTCAACTTGCAGACCCATTATAAAGCCTTACTACACACAGTGTTAATTCACTTAGACAAACCATTTTGGAAACAAGGATTTCAACCTTTTTTACAAACTCAAAATAATATAAAAATAATTAATATGACATAAAAGTATAAAAAAATAAATTAAATCACTAATAACCATCACTTCTTCAAGAAACAACATTAGAAACTACCTTTTCATCACTACCTGGATTTGCACTAAACTACTTCACTAGGTTTGCTAGCGACTAGCCATCCTACATTATCAAATTTACACACCTGAAGCACTAGACCAACTTAAAAACTGACATGGGAAAAAAATATAAGTATAAAAATTTGTATCTAATACTTTTTATATTTTGACTTGGTCAACCCTACCTACTATAACAAAAATTTGAGAAATAAGGGATTTGTTGTAGTTTCTACTCACTCTCATGAACACTCAATCTGATGTAGTAACATCACTACATCATTATATATTTGAGTCAAATTGTCATGTTTTGAGTTATTTCCAAGTTTTTTTTGGTAATTATAAGGTTTTAATAGTCATTCACAATCATTATGAAGTTAACAAGTTTGAATTAAGGACCTTTTGGCATTTTTTTTGCAAAAAGCTTGATTTGAATTTTCAAATTTAAATGTGAAGTCTAGGAGGATTCAACCTTGTCAAAATAAGTTTCCATGTCATGTTTTATGTAGGTAGGTTTTAATAAGTTTAAAGAGTGCATGAATCACATAATGAGTCATCTTTATGGTTAAATAAGTAGTTATATAGTTTATACTTCTCCAACGTACAAAAGTAAGTTAGAAGGTAGTTATGGAATTTTGAGTATTTATTGATGGATAGTTGCTTGGAAAAAAGTGAGGTCAGAAGGAGGAGTTTTACAAGGTTTATAGATGGATAATTGATTTTTTAAATCTAAACAACTATTCTACGAGGCTTAAAATTGATGTCTACATGAACAGATTTGACATCCGTGTGATCGCCACTAAGATATTTAAACTTTGATGGTTATTTGTCATGGCTTGAAATTGACATATATGCACCAATCAATTGACATCCATGGGAATGTCAATGACATCTATGAAATTTCTAATCTTTAGGCCCCAATATATGACTACTATGATTTATTTTGATGTTTGGACACGTATCACCACCCTAATAGATCAACCTTGCCAAAAGAATTTGGTCTTTGGGGAAATTATTGTAGGACAATTTCCCCAAAAAAATTCACTTGCTTAGAAATTTTTCATCAGGACATTTACTGTGGGCTTTGTGTCTTAGCCACTTTCTTCAAAGGAATTTGTTTGTGGTTCTTTTATATCGAAAAAAATATTTGAGGAAATTATCATGGGATAATTGCACAAAATAATTTGGTTTTCCTTATACTTTTGTTTTGTCTTCAATATTTTTGCATAGGACACTTTTCTAAAAAAAGACCCTTTGGGAAAATTGTATCGAACACTTGCTTGAAAGAAAAAACCTTTCAGAAATTTATCTTAGGACAATTTTATCAAAAAAAAGACCCTTCAAAACTTTTGTCTAGGAATTTCCTTGAAAAATGACCCTTCACGATTTTTGTTTTAGACAAAATGTCTAAAATAATTCCTGACACTTAGCCAAAAAGGTGGAACAACTTCTCCAAGGGAAATATGCCTTGTACTTTTGTTGCAAACAATATGTGGAATAATTCCTCCAAGAGAAA
Organism: Torreya grandis; assembly: GCA_037957365.1. Lineage (NCBI taxonomy): Eukaryota > Viridiplantae > Streptophyta > Pinopsida > Cupressales > Taxaceae > Torreya > Torreya grandis. The sequence goes on from JARHVA010001146.1 coordinate 323,030, forward strand.
TATAAATGCTCTAACACTTATCTAAAGTTGAAATATTTCATAATTGTAAACTTAGGATTTTTTAAACCTATTCTTGTGACTACTCAGCACCATGAAAACCTACCACTTACATATATGATTCAAAAAAGCACAAGGACTAAGCTAGACCATGACCAAAACTAGGATAGAATATGAAATAGCATAAAATTAATTACCATCATACCCTATGACATTATAAAAAGATCCTATACAAGATTATGAATATAGGAGATTGATCCATTTTGGCATGTGGGGAAAAATGGTAAATAGTACCATCATAAGAACACACAAAAATCTCAACCCAATCTCACTATGCATTCAAAAAAATCACATTATTGCATAGTTAACTACCTTCAACAAGATCTTGAAACCAATTCCAAACCTCAACATAGATCAGACTCACAACTAAATATATTTATGAACACATTAGTCTTGCAGATCAATCCATAACTCAAATTTCTTCATGACTACTACAGATCTTCTTGGCATACATACCAACTCTAGGAACAAAAATGTGACTAGTTTGATAAAGTCATCATACAAATGCATTGTAACCTCATTAATTTAATAGTATAAGTGTCTCCAATGATTCATATACATGCACAAGCATCCTTAAATATCTTCCTTACAACACTTATGAAGGCTTCTACACCTGAATCTTAAGTTGATACAATGCAACATAACTTCTTATATACCTAGGCTTACTTACTTCACCAAGATACCTGCACATACCTTCTTAATATGCCTAGAATGAGGTTTTTCAAGACACCTTGATGTATTGAAATATTCCTTTCTCTTAACATGTCTTCAATGTCCTTCTAGACTTAACTATCAACTTAGGTTTGACCATTGACTTGGCTACTACATAATCCTTCTGATCTGGTAAATAACACTTTTGTTATTCTTTCAAATCTGACTTATATCCTATAATAACACATAACTCACCTTGATTTACGAGTTGATCATGCCTCATATTGTCATACTTATTATTCTTAGTCAAATATTCTAGTACCATTATTATTTGGTAGACCATTATTACAATCATGATAAACACTGTCACCATCATACTTCAAGCTTGTGCTTTTAAGGATCACCTTTAGGATATTAGGCCTATTTCAAAGGACCTTGATCTGATACCAATTTTTGGAATCACACATAATGAAGGTAGGGTTTCGAATTAGTGTATTAAAAACATACATTAAATTCCACTTATCATTTATGAAGCATTCATTCAAACATATAGATCGACCAATACATAGACACCCATATACAAGAGCATGAAGCATAAAACACATCATATATGTGGGAAACCCTTAAGATGACAAAAAAACACTAATTAATATAAATTTAATATATTAATATAATTAAATATCCAAATTTAGTGAAGCACCAACTCCACAAGGAGTACCAACCCCTACCTATTCAAGTACCCACTCAACTAGTCTTTAACAAGCACCAACTTGCAAGAAGGCACCAACCCCCTAGGTGACTTAGCATCAACTCAGCCATGAAATTATTTTATAACCTTAAAAAACCTATGTTTATCACAAAATATATGATTATCACCTTATTATGATATTCACACACTTCTATCTCTCTCAAACAACCTTTTAGACCTCTTCACTCAATTAACCCTCTTTTTGACTTAATTAGGTCATATGACCTTGTTATTCAGATTCAAAACAAATAGTATATCTTCATAATAATTTAAATTCACATATTTTATGGTATAAAATACCTCTTTGATATTATCAAGGTCCTATCTCCTTTGCCTCTTCAATAATTCCTCTCACCACTTAAGTAGGCCTATTAGGTCTTATTCTTATACTTGACTCTTACTTGCATATACCTTGGTCAGACACAAACCTATCTTTAATTATAAAAACATTGGAATATATCAAAAAAATATTTCATACATTAAAAAACCACTACATAGGTTGGTCATAACTCATAAGGACCAAAACCACTATTAGGCTTAAAGGATACCTAATGCAATTTGGCATTCTCAAGCAACACGTTACACTTAGCCTTCTTGAAACTTATTGAGCCTCCACATACAGTTGAAAAAATTATAAAAACCTAAAATATATTATTTATAAACTCATATTATGTACCCAACACCATTTATCTCATTTCACTCCTTGAACCACACCATTAGTTGTACTCATAATTAGGCCTTCTTATTACCAGAAAGTATGCCAACCAAAAATGAAGCACACAACCAATTTGATCAAACAACCATAAAATTATATCACATGGATAGAACATAAATAAAATTATATTAATCACCATATAATTTAAATACTAAAACATATGGATTAAATTATCTAACTCACTCTTAAAACATGACCACTCAAAACTGCCAACTAGCTCAAAACCTAGTCATGATTATTTGACCACCAACATTTGTAAAGGAACATTTTATGAATATAAATTAATTAATAATAAAATAATATATCATAATAACATATTAATGTGAATTATAATCTTCAAATTTTGGCAAACCACCTCATTCTCATCCCTACTAGATGATTACTTAGAACTACCAGAAACATCAACAACTAGTCAACATGCCTTTTGTCTTTCCATACTAATATGGGGAATTTTCATGATAAAAATATTTTAATATGAACCTATGATACTTATAGACCACTATTAGATAAAAAAAATCATGGTATTATTTCAATAATTCAACTTGAAGACCCATTACAAAGCCTTACTACATAGTCTTAATTCACTCAGATAATCCATTTTAGAAACAATGATTTCAACCTTTTTCACAAACTCCAAACACTCTAAAAATAACTAATAGGATATAAAATTACCAAAAAATAAATTAAATCACTAATAATCATCACTTCTTCAAGAAACAACATAAAAAACTACCTTTTTATCACTGCCTAGATTTGTACTAAACTACTTCTAGGCTTACTAGCGACTATCCATCTTAAAATATTAAATTTACACACCTAAAATACTATAAAAACTCATAAAACTACATGGGAATAAATTATAAATATCAAATTTTTTCATCCAATAATTTTCATACTTTGACTTGGTCAACCCTTCTTGCTATAACAAAAATCTGAGAAATAAGGGATTTGTTGTAGCTTCTACTTACTCTTATGAACACTCAATCTGATGTAGAAGCATAAATACATCATTGTATATATGAGTCAAATTTTCATGTTTTGAGCCTTTTATGAGTTTTTATGGTAATTATAGGGTGTCAATGGTCATTCATAAGCATTAGGAAGTTGACAAGTTTGAATTAAGGACCTTTTGGCATTTTCCTGTAAAAAGCTTGATTTGAATTTTCAAATTTAAATGTAAAGTCTAGGAGGATTCAACCTTATCAAAAGAAGTTTCCATGTCACGTTTTATTTAGTTAGGTTTAAATAAGTGTCAAGAGTGTATGAATCACATAATGAGTCATCTTGATGGTTAAAATAACATTTATATAATTTGTACTTCTCTAACGTACAAAAGTAAGTTAGAAGGTAGTTATGGAATTTTGAGTCTTTATAGATGGATAGTTGCTTGGGAGAAAAGAGAGGTTAGAAGGAGGAGTTGTACAGGGTTTGGATTCAAATAATGTAGGTAAAATAACCCAAAAATGAATAAGGGATTTATTTATTTTTTTAACTAACCCTCATACTTTGTGGTGTCCTATTATTCTATATTAATTTTGAAAACTTAGTGATAATGTAAGAATGATAACTTTGTGAATTTATGGAGTGAAAGACAGATAATGTTGAATATTGCATTTTAATAAAATGGGAAGCGAATTATACTAGAATATTAGATAGGTGTATATTGATTTCAAAATATGTTCTTAGTTTAAAACTAACTACTTCGTACCCTACATTCTATATTTGTATGCAAGTTGATAGAGTAAATGAGATAAACATGGTGGAAGACATACTATTGATGTTATTACCATGTTGGTAATTAAGTTTCACATGTTATAAAGGTTTTTTATAGATTTTATCTTAATTTTAAAAATGTTTCCTTAGAACCCTTAAATGTGCAAAGGACTGTGTTTTCACATAGTTCAATCTTAGTTTGAACAAATCAAGATACATGGGTATAAGGTTGGAAAGTAATTAGAATGTGCATCGATGTGGGAAATTGAAATAAATTTGTTTGAATTGAGTAAATATTGATACATGGTCCTTAAAAACTTGAAAATGTTCCCTGAGCCTGATATAGATCATTGTTTTCATAGTATGTCTAATATAGTCCATTAAGTGTAAATTGTTGTACATAGTCAAGCTAGTTTTGTTGGAAAACATATAACATAGGTGGTATAAAAAATATGTTTTGATGGATTAGGATTTGTATGCATTGTTCATGGGGCATTAAATATTTTGTTATTATTTTAAACCCTTTTTAAATACAAATATCTTTAAGACTTTCCTTCTCAATTTATATAGGCTGTGTCTATGTGCATAGTTGATTCAACAATTGCATAGATTCCACTACAGAAGCCATAAGTTTGGAAAAAAATGATGTGAAACTTTGAGTAAAGTTGGTATAGATATTTTAAAATTATCATAGTCTCTTGAAAGTTCATATAAAGCTCAAAAAACCTAAATCCTTTCCTCTTGGGTGTCTTTATGTGCACACAACCATGATATAGGGTTTTAAGGTAAAAATTGATGTTGTAAGTGTTCTAACCAAAAAAAAATCTCAAATTTGGTGGTTAGTGAGGGTTTAAGGTGATTGAATAAATTATATAATTTTTGAGTTTGTACATGTCTTGATGTATGGACAAATGATGACTGTATGTTGAGGAAGTAGACAAAGACCTTAAGAGACCCAAACAATGACTTAAAGTGACTAAGTAAAGTGACCTAAAGGTTGAATTAGAGCCTAAAAATTCATGGATAGAAAAAATATTAGAAAAGGTCATTGTAAAGGTGAATAACTTAGTGATATATAGCTGTACGGACCCGTACTAAGCCAAAGGGCCTTAAAAAAGGCTAGTAGTGGACCACTGCCAAACAAAGGTGTGGTGTAATATAGAAGAGAGTTGTATCGAGAAGCTTTGTAAAATGGATAAGTATGCATAATAGAATTGTTTAAAACATAAAATTGTTGTCATAAAGTTTCATAAGGAAAAATAAACTTGTACCCTATTTTGAGTTAAATTACAAGTGAAAAGAAGAGTAGTGTGGAAGTTAACATTAAGGAAGAGATAAAGAATGCATAGAATAAATTGTAGGGATAAAATTGAGTTGTATTATTTGTGTGCAAGAAAAAAAGGTAGAGGGTAAGATTTTACAAAAGGGCCTAAAGCTTAAGAATAATAAAGAGAGTGATATTAAACTTTCTAAGGAAATTTGATAATATAGAGCAGTCAGAGAATTTGTGTGGCAAGGTTTATGTTTTCAGGTGTCAAAGTTTTGGAAGGGTAGAGATATTGATGACCTATACATAATTTGGTATTAGAGAGGGAAGATTTTGTGGTCAGGTGTGTTTTTAATTTTGATATTGTTGGTTACTTTTACATACAATTGTGGTTGAGTAGATGTTGAAGATTGTTTGAATGTGGTTATGGGATGCTAATGGAGATTATAGGAAAGTAATGAAGAGGTTGCAGGTATATGTGAAAGGAGAGGTAGAAGTATAAAGAGGATAGGTGGTATAGCTCTTAATCCAAGTAGGTTTGAATAAAAAGAGAAGAGATATTGATAAGATCAAGAGAGAAGCTCAGAAGTGAGCTTGAAATAGAGTCTTAGAGAAAGGACAAGAGAAGATAAGTCCTAGGTGAGGACAAAAAAAGAGATTGAATCCAAGAGAGAGAGAGAGAGTCAAGAGAGAGACCAAGTGAATGGTCAAGAGGAAAAGATGGAAGACTTGTCAAGAAGAGAAGTGATAGTAAAGGTGATGAAGGGCTTGATGTGTGAAGAATGCCACAAAAAGAAGATAGATAAGAAGAGGACAGAAGCAAAACAAAGATGACTAGAGAGAGAGAAGGAGATAGATGAGATGGAGGTAATGACAAGGCTAGAGAATATCTTGGAAAATTTGAGACCAAGATTCAATGTGTGCATAAAAAAGAAGGTGATATGGCCTCTCAAATAGTTTATGGAGAAGAGAAAAAGATATAGGATGAAGAAGTTAACAAGGTAGCCTAGAAGAAGAAGTAAGGGGGTAAGTGAGCCTCAAATTTTATTAGCTAATGATCTATTTAAGTGTTTATGTATAGGTGAAGAGCAATGGAAACATGATCAACATGCTATAGTGGATGAACAAGATGATTGGAAAACAATGTATGGTGACACAATCTTGTGTTATACTAAAGAGGGTGATCCATTAGAGGATGAAGAAGAAGAGAAAGAGGTTGTAGTAGTACCATGCCTCATGACAAGTGAGAAGGAGGAAAATTTTAGTCAAGTAAGCATGGACGAGAATCAAAAAGCACAAGGTAATAGTTTTCATGTTGTGTTTGATGAGTATGCTAATGAGAACATTACTGAAGATGAATTATATGTGGATAACTTGAGGCTAATGAACATGTTGATATAAGGACCAGAAGGTAGAGTAGTAACAAATGTAGTGTTTAACACACATGAGGCGACAACAAGAAGAAATGAAGAAGAAGAATAAGTTGGAGTGCTTGATAAGACTGAGTTATATTAGGTTGGAGTAATTTTTTGGGCACCAATGGAAGATCAAAGTGATGTGGATAAGTGTATACCAGAAGAAGAGAAGCTATGGTAGCAAATAATGTAAGAATATGATGATATAAGTCTCATAGGAAACAAGGAGAGCATAATGGAAACTGAGTTGGCATTGGAGAGAATATTGAGGCAAGAGGAAGAAGATTTAGCAAGAAAAGAACAAGGAGAACTCCAAGAGAGAAAACAAGCAGTGGATTTGATTGACATGTTTGTTCCTTGTGTAGGTTATTTGAGGCAAAGAAATGAGTAGTAACTACCCATGATTAGATTGAGAATGTAAATCAAGAAGAAGAGAAACAAAGGAGAAGCCATACTAAGTTTGATCAAGCATCACAAAGTCTTATTGTTTCAAATAGGCCTTGGGATCTAGGTGGACATGATCTTGGAAGAAAGATGAAGTAAATAACATGATTTCTATATCAATTATAACTTTTATGGGAAAGTTTTTCTTGCTCCTTAGTAGTATGATGTAGGAACATCACTACATAATAGTATATATAAGTCAAATTTTCATTTTTTGAGCATTTTATAAGTTATTTTGGTCATTCTAGGGTGTTAAGAGTCATTCAAAAGAATTAGGAAGTTGACAAGTTTGAATTAAGGACCTTTTGGAATTTTCCTATCAAAATCTTGATTTATATTTTAAAATTTGAATGTAAAATCTACGAGGCTTCAACCTTGTCAAAATAAGTCTCCATGCCATGTTTTATATAGGTAGATTTAAATAAGTGTTAAGATTGCATGAATCACATAATGAGTCATCTTGATGGTTAAAATATCAGGTATATAGTTTGTACTTCTCCAACATACAAAAGTAAGTTAGAAGGTAGTTATGGAATTTTGAGTCTTTATAGATGGATAATTGCTTGGGAGAAAAGGGAGGTTAGACAAAGGAGTTGTATGGGGTTTGGATTTGAATAATGTATGTAAAACAACCCCAAAATTAATAAGGTATTTATTCATTTTTGTAACTAACTCTCAGATTTTGTGGTGTCTTGTTATTTTGTGTTATTTTTGAGAACTTAGTGGTAATATAAGAATGATAACTTTGTGAATATATGGAGGGAAGGATAGATAATGTTGAAAGTTGTATTTGAATAAAATGGGAAGTTAATTATAGTGGAATATCATATAGGTGTATTTTTATTTCAAAATATGTTCTTAGTTGAAAACTAACTACCTGACACCCTATATTTTTTATTTGTATGAAAGTTGACAGAGTAGATGAGATAAACATGGTGGAAGAAGCAATATTTATGTTATTATCATGATGGTAAGTAAGTTTAAAATGTTATAAAGTTTTTGTATGGAGTTTATCATCATTTTAAAAATGTTTCCTTAGAACCCTTAATTGTGTAGAGGACTATGTTTTCACATAGTTCAATCTTAGTTTGAATAAATCAAGATACAAGAGTATAAAGTTGGAAAGTAATCAAACTGTGCATCAATGTGGGAAATTGAAATAAAGTTGTTTGAATTAAGTAAATATTGATATGTGGTCCTTAAAACCTTGACAAGGTTCCCTGAGCTTGATATAGATAATTATTTTCATAGTAAGTCCAATACAGTCCTGTAAGTGTACACTGTTCTACATAGTCAATCTAGTTTTGTTGGAAAATGTGTAATAGAGGTGTTATAAAAGATATGTTTTGATGGATTATTATGTATATTAAATTTTTATTGGATTTAAATATTATGTTATTTTTTTAAACCCTTTTTAAATACAAAGATATTTAAGATTTTCCTTCTTGATTCACACATGCTGTGTATGTGTGCACAGTCAGTTCAACAATTGCATAGATTCCAATACAAAAGCCATAAGTTTGGAAACAAATGATGTGAAAGGTTGAATAAAGGTGGTATATATATTTTATAATTATCACAGTCTCTTTAAACTTCATATAGATCACAAAAAACCTAAATCCTTTCCTCTCAAGTGTTTTTGTGTGTACATAACCCTGATCTAGGGTTTTAAGGTTAAAAATAATGTTTTAAAGTGTTATATCCATAAAAAACCTATCGAATATGGTGGTTAGTTAGGTTTTTATTTAATTTAATATATTATGTTATTTTTGAGTCTGTACGTGTCTTGGAGGATGGATAAATGATGATCGTGTGTTTTGGAAGTAGACAAAGACCTTAAGAGACCTAGACATTGACTTAAAGTGACTAAGTGACCTAAAGGTTAAATTAGAGCCTAAAAATTCATGGATAGAAATAAAATGATAAAGGGTCATTCAAAAGATGAATAATTTATTGATATCTAGTTGTATAGACGCATACTAAGCCAAGGAGCCTAAAAAAAGGCTAGTGGTAGACCACTGCCAAACAAAGGTGTGGTGTAATATGGAAGAGAGTTGTATTGAGAGGATTTGGATAATTTATAAGTATGTATAAAGGAATTTTTAAAAATAAAATATTGGTGTCATAAAGTTTCATAAAGAAAAATAAACTTGTACCTTGTTTTGAGTCAAATTGTAAGTGATAAGAAGAGTAGTATGGAAGTTAGCATTAAGGAAAAGATAAAGAATGCATAGAATGAAGTGTAGGGATAAAAGTGAGTTGTGTGAAAGAAATAAAGGTAGAGGGTAAGAGTTTTAAAAATGGCCTAAAACTTAATACCACTAAAGAGAGTGATATTTAACTTTGTTAGGAAATTTGACAATATATAACAGTTAGAGAATTTTTGTGGCAAGGTTTATGTTTTCAGGTGTCAAAGCTTTGGAAGGGAAGAGATATTGATGACATATACATAAAAATATCACTTTAAGATACTTAATATCATAAAATACACATTATAATTAAAAAATTAGCCTTACCAATCCATTATGGGTGCTCAAAAACAAAAACTCCAACATCAAGTCACTATTAGGGTTCTAAGAGGGTGTAGATTGCCTTCCACTCTTAACAATCATTCATAAATATTATGTCTTCAACATAGAAAATAATGCCAAGAAATTTGATCTAGGAACCTTATAAAAATACCATTAACTAATTGTATCCTCATGCAAAGTTTTCATGTGTCAATGAGTAGAATAAAAACCTTCTTGGGTTTGTAACACCTCATTCTAGCACTTGAGAGACCTTAACTTCACTTTTTATAATTTTTCCTACAATACAAAACCTGAAAATTCATGATAAATATTTCAAAAAACTATAAAACCTATGTCAAATCTCACATGAGATATATCACCTTATAAATTTAACTTGACCCCTCATTAGGCCACACTAGGTCTCTTTGCATACTAGGCCTACACCTATAAGCTAGAATTAGACCTTGAACACACCTTGAAACCTATTGAAATTATCTCAAAACCTCATACTAATTTCAAAATACCTCATACCATGATCACATACTACCTATGTTCTTCTCACAAGCCTTAGACTACTCACCTTATCATGCTACCAAGCCTATGCCTTCTCATTAGGTCTCTTCATGTAAATTAATAAGCCATGAACTAGCCTTAAAACCTCATTTAAAAGCTTATATAAATTATAAAAATGTTTACATAGTGTCAAAAATATTATACCATGATCTACCACTAATTTTCATCCTTCAAAGATCTTGATAACACCTCAAGACTCCTTATTAGGTCAGACAAAGACTAGTCTAATTGCATGATAGTTCTATAGGTCTTACCCGTGTACGCTCACATTTAAGAAAACATAGGTGATTTAATGAATCATATTAATGTTCAAATTTTCTTAAATATCCTCTTATGCCTTTTTACATTCATCTCATAGAGCCATCATGTTCCTTCTTGCACTAGACTAGGCATCCCATGCACAAGCCTTCTCAAGAACCTTGTACTCAAGAATAAGTAAACAAACATGCATACCATGTGATGAAACTTAACATAAACCACAAAATAATAATTGGGTTTATTTAAAATTATCTCTCATGTCATTTTGTCACTTGGTTTCCTTATCACATACCACTTCACCATGTCACTACAAGCCATATCCATGCTTAAGAACTAGTTCATCAAAAAGACCTACTAGGCACCATACCACTTTGAGACCTTCAAGAGTTATTATATACCTCAAAACTCATCCCCAAAAATTTTAGATAGGATCCAAAACATCTCCCATAATTCTCCTTTGACCAATACTTCTCAAACTATATAGGTCATTTGACAATATTATACTAACCTTCTCACACATCTTATCCACAAAGACTTGCTTTTATGAACTTGGTCAATAGTGACCTTATAAAAATAATAAATTAAACACAATCAACACTCTCTTTTTGATGATATCTCATAGAAATAGAAAATGACACTGTTCATAAGCTTGTCACATCACAATATTTTACCAAGCCCTTATATAGAACTCAAGGACCTACTAGACCATGCTTAAGCCATCATGATCACTTACCATTAATGACACTTAATTAAATTTGAAATAAATTACAACATTAATGACTCAATACAACAATAATAACACACCTCAACAATATCCTCCTTTGTTATTGATGATAAACATTGTAACAAAGCATATCATTCTCATCTCCTCAAGCTAGATCTCCCTAAAATTGGTCTTTCTCCCAATATGGTATTTCTCCCCCTTTGAAATTAATGACAAAGGGTCATCTATGACTATACCACCACTTGATCCTTGGACCTAAAACATGCTTTCTCCCCAAACAAGCTCAATCTTCCTCTGATCAACCAAACAAGATTTTAATTCACGAAAGTACTCAACCATGCCCCATTTAAGCTTATACATACCTCAAACACATTAAAATCAGTCTCTTTGCTTGATATATAGAAAGAAATTAAGAAGAAAATCCCCCTTTGACAAAGCATATTTGACACATGATCCCCCTAATACCATGTATACCATTTTTAGATGAACTTAGAACACACTACTACTCACCTTGTCTTTGACATGACTGAAACCAATTGCTCACACTTAGAATATTCATTGGGATACCTCACCTTAACATCCACTGAAGAAACTTCCCTTGTGTTCATAACTTTAGCTTACATAATGAGTGATTAAGATTCTCAAACTAATACCATTTTCTTAACATAGAGCTATAGAGCCCAAGTACCAACTATTGGACACCAATAATCTGAAGTAAAAAATAACTTCTTACCTTTCAACAACACTTCTAGCTTTGTTAACAATCTTAAAATGATATTCATAATCTCATTGGTAATAAAAACCAATCTATAACACATATGCCTTCTTGGAGATCATGATAAATCTAAATGGATCCCCCTTTGTTATTATACTTGGTACCATCATAAGAACACACAAAAATTTCAACCCAATCTCACTATGCATACAAGAAATTCACGTTCTTGTCTAGTTAGTCATATTTAACAAGCTCTTAAAACCAATTTTAAACCTCAACATAGATCAGACTCACAACCAAATATCTTCATGAACACATTGGTATTGCAAACCAATCTATAACTCAAATTTCTTCATGACTGTTTTAGATCTTCTTGGCATACACACCAACTCTAGGAATAAAATGTGACTAGTTTGATCAAGTCATCATATATATACTTTGTAACCTCATACATTTATGGATATAGGAGTGTCTCCAATGCTTCACATACATGCACAAGAGTCATCAAAGATCTACCTTACAACACTTATGAAGGCTTCTAAACTTGACTCTTAAGCCCATACAATGCAACACAACTTCTCAAATACTTAGGATTAATTCACCAAGATACCTTATTACAAGGCCTAGAATGAGGTTATGTTAGACACCTTGATGCCTTGATATTTTCCTTTCTCTCAACATGTATTTAATGTCCTTCTAGACTTGAATGCCAACTTAGGCTTGACCTTTGACTTGGCTTATAAATAATCCTTCTGAGCTAGAAAATAACACTTTTGACATTCTTTCAAAAATGAATTATATCATAAATAACACATAAATCACCTTAATTTATTTGGTATACTATCATTAAAATCATGATAAACATTGTCATCATCATACTTCAAGCTTGTGCTTCTTAGGATCACCTTTAGTCTATTAGGCCTCTTTCAAAGGACCTTGTTCTAATACTAGTTATTAGAAGTATAACCACTGAGTTGGGGGGGGGAGGTGAATCAGTGTCTATAAAACATACATTCAATTCCAATTATCATTTATAAATCATTCATTCAAACACATAGATCAACCAATGCATAGACAAGCATATACAAGAGTATGAAGCACAAAACACATCCTATATGTGGGAAACCCCAAAGGGGAATAAAATACACTAAAAAACACAAATTTACTATAGTCATATAATTAAAATATCAAAATTTAGTTAAGCTCCAATTCCATAAGGTGCACCAACCCCTACGTAGTCAAGCACCCACTTAACTAGTCTTTAACAAACACTAACTTACAAGGAGTAACCAACCCCCTGAATAAATAAAACCAACTCAGCCACTTGGAACTTTTAATCACCTTTAGAAACATTTTTTTCTCACACAAAATATGATGATCACCTTCTTCCACTCTTCACATTTTTATATCTCTCTTAAATAGCCTTTTAGGCCTCTTCACTCAACTAGCCCTCTTCTTGACTTAATTAGGTGATATGACCTTGCTATTCAATTTAAAAACAATTAATAGATTTTCATAACAATTTAAATTCACCTCTTTGATGGTCTAAAATACCTCCTTGAGCTTATAAATATCATATATCCTTCGCTTCTTCAATAATTACTCTCACCACCAAAATAGGCTTATTAGGCATTATTCTTATACTTGACTCTTGCTTGCACATACCTTGGCAGGACATAAACCAATAAATACTTGGATCACCATTGAAATAGATAAAAAACATGTTTTATACATGAAAAAACCACTACATAGGTCAATCACCACTCATAAGGAACAAAACCACCAATAGGCTTAAAGGAGACCTAATGCAATTTGGCCTTCTCAAGCAACATGTTACATTTAGCCTTATTAAAAATTATTGAGCCTCCAAATATGGATAAAAAAATTAATAAACACATAAAATATACCCTTGATAAAATCACCTTATGTCCCAAAAACCATTTATCTCATTTCACTCATTGAACCACACCATTAGGCCTATTTATAATTAGGCCTTGTTACTGCTAGAAAGTCTGCCAACCAAAATTTAGGCACACAAAAAATTTTATCAAAAAAATATACCATTAAATCACATGGATATAACATAAATTACCTTATAGTCATCACAATGTTCTTGAAACACTATAATGTAGGGCTTAAATCCTCTAACTCACTCTTGCAACATGACCACTTAGAACTACCAACTAGCTCAAAACCCAACCATGATCATTTGACCACCAACATTTGTAAAAGAACATTTCATGACTCTAAATTCACTAATAAGAACCTCAGAGACACTTAGAACATCTTCATGTGAATTATACTCTTCAACTCTAGGCAAACCACCTCATTCTCATCCTTGCTAGATGATTACTTAGAACGGCCAAAAACCTCAAAAACTAGCTAACATGCATTTTGAATTTCCATACTAACATAAGAATTTTTCATGATGAAAAATATATTCATATGAAACTATGAGACCTATATATCACTCTTATATAAAATAAATCATGGTCTTATTGAAATAATTCAACTTGTAGACCCATTACAAAGCCTAACTACACATAATCTTAATTTACTCAGACAAACCATTTTGGAAACAAAGATTTCAACATTTTTCACAAACTCTAGACTCTAAAAATAATTAATAGGACAAAAAATTCCCAAAAAATAACTTCAATCACTAAGAACCAGCACTTCTTTAGGAAACAACATCAAAAACTACCTTCTCATCACTCCCTAGATTTGCACTAAACTGCTTCACTAGGCTTGCTAACAACTAGCCATCATGAAATATAAAATTCGCATAGCTAAAGCACTAGAACAACTCATAAACCTAAATGGACACAAAATATAAGTCTCAAAATTTATCATCCAATCATTCACATACTTTGACTTGGTCAACCCTACTTATTATAACAAAAATTTTATAAATAAGGGATTTATTTTTGCTTCCACTCACTCTCCTGAACACTCAATATCACTTGGAGATACTTTAAAAAGTAAAATACACCTTAAAATAAACAAACTATCTTTACCAATCCATTTTGGGTACTCAAAAACAAAAACTACAACATCAAGTCACTATCAGGGTTCTACGAGGGTTTAGACTATGTTCCACTCTTAACAATCATTCATAAATCTTAGGCCCTCAACCCAAAAAATAATGATAGTAAATTTGATATAGGGACCTTAAAAAACTACCATGAACTTATTGTATCCTCAATCAAAGTTTATATGTGTCAACAAACACAAGAAAAACCTTCTCAAGACTACAACACTTCATACTAGCACTCGAGAAACCTTAACTTCACTTTAATAAAAGATATAAAAATTCATGATCACTCTTTAAAAAACCTATCAAACCTATGGAAAATATCACATGAGATTTATCCCCTTGGAAACTTAACTTGACCCCTCATTAAGCCACACTAGGTCTCTTTAGATACTAGGCCTATAACTATAAGCCACACTTAGAACTTGAACACACCTAAAAACATATTGAAATTATATAAAATCATCATAATCATGTCATAAAACCACATAACATGCTCACATAATACCAATATTCTTCTCACAAGCCTCAGATTGCTCACCTCATTATGCTACCAAGCTTATGCCTTTTCACTAGTTCTCTTCATGAAAATGAATAAGCTATGAACTAGCCTTAAAACCTATTATGAAAGATTATATACCTTATACACATGTTTACATAGTGTCAAAAATCTTATCGCATGTTATACCACTAATTTTCATCCTTCATAGATCTTTATAACACCTCAAAACTCCTCATTAGGTTAGGCAAAGACTAGTCTAATTGCATGATAGGTATATACATCTTACCCTTATAGGATCACTTTGAAACACACCTGGGTGATTAAATGCCTCATATTCATGTTAAAATTTTATCAAACATCCTCTTATGCATCTGTACATTCATCTCATAGATCCATCATGTTCTTTCTTTGACTAGACTAGGCATCCCATGCACAAGCCTTCTCAAGAGCCTTGAACTCAAGAATAAGTACAAAAAAATGCATACCATGTGCTAAGACTTGACATCAACCATAGAAGAATCATCAGGTTGCCTTTAAATTCTCTCTCATGTCACTTTGTCACTTGGTTTCTTTTTCACATACCACTTCATGTCACTACAAGCCATATCCATGCTTAAAAACTAGTTCATCAAACATACCTACTAGGCACCATAACACTTTGAGACCTTAAAAAATTATTATGTAGCTTGAAAATCATCTCCAAACATGTGAGATAAGATCCATAACATATCTTATCATTCTCCTTTGACCAAGGCTTCTCAAACCATTTAGGTCATTTGCCAAGACTGAACTAACCTTCTCATACATCTTGTCCACAAAGACTTGCTCTTATGAACTTGGTCAATAATGACCTTATCACAAAAATCACTTCAACATAATCAACACTCTCTTTTTGATGATTTTTCATAGAAATAGAAAATAATATTGCTCATAAAATTTTCACATCATAACATTGTGCCAATACCTTATGTATAACTCAAGGACCTACTAGACCATGCTTAATCCATCATGATCTCTTACCATAAATCCTCACAAGAGCACGTTCGGGATATCAATTACACTTAATTTACTTTGACATCAATGACAACATTAATTCCTCAATAAAA
This sequence comes from Torreya grandis, assembly GCA_037957365.1. Lineage (NCBI taxonomy): Eukaryota > Viridiplantae > Streptophyta > Pinopsida > Cupressales > Taxaceae > Torreya > Torreya grandis. Next base: position 339,462 of record JARHVA010001146.1, read on the forward strand.
TAATAGGAACATACCTCAATAGAGGTAAGACCTTTAGAAATGTGTCAATGAATCTCATAGTAGTAAAATGTATAATCAATATCTTATGCATTAGTTAGCATATGATGTGCATCATTTACACTCATCAAATTTAACAATATCAAAAAACACAAAAATAACAAATTCATATAATAAATCCAAGGGCCACAAAAAAGAAACATTTTCAAATGTCATATAAGTAAAGAATTGTAAATACAAGGCCAAGGCCCACACACTAAGAACATATGAATGTCTTAAATAAGGTACATGTGAAAATATCACATAAAATAAAAGGCCAAGGGCCTTAATAAATGTACTTTTAAAAATATTGCACATAACAAATGGCAATCTCATGGAGATGTTCAAGATATTATACACAAGGGCCAAGGGTCACCCATAATAAATATGCAAGATGTAATTTACTATGTACAAGTAAAAACATCAATAGAGCATCAAACTATAAAGATATCCTACACCATGTATATGTAATGTGATCATATCCTAGAAACTAGCATATCCATGTACACAATGCAAAATAAAGTTGTTAGAAATACATTTGTAAGAGGTATAGAGCTCATAAGTATAGGGGTTATATAATGATCACACATGTAAATTATTTAACCTCTGGATAAAATGCCCCTTGTTTAACTAGGCTACTATGTAGAGGTAAGTCCAACATCTCAATCCATGTGATATTTCTATGTCCTACATACCATTTATGAATACTAGTGAAATTCATGTGTGATAGAAAAAAAGTATGCTATCTACTAAGCATGATATATATAACATATGACAATGATATAAATTAGATATATAATCATGCTCAAGTCCTGATTTTAGATTTTTAGAATATTTTGAATGTTTTTTCATTTTTGATAATAGTTTTTTTTTTGTAATTTTTGAAATTTCAAGATATAAAGAGGGAAACTAGTGAGAAAGCATGGGTTAAAAAGTAGAATAAATGAGGAAGATCAAAAAAAAATTTAACATGTGGAAATGTGGAGTATTCATTAGAAATGATGGATGATCATATATGAGCAAGATGCCTCTATTATATGTGGGATTTGTAACTTTAAAAACCATGTAAGAAATTGAATAAGTATGTAGAGGATTGGTTTTACATTCTCATTTCATCAAATGTACAATTTTTAAAGTATGTAGCATGTATGAGAAATATAACACATGAACATAGATATTTATCAATAATAAACACTAGTTTACATACAAAAATTAAGTGAAATATCTAAAAATTGGTAATATTAAGGCTCTATCAACTCATCTTTCAAATTTTAGGTAGAAATTTAAATAGGACATGAATGACAAATTGAGGATAATAGTGGCAATCAATTTTGTCCCTTACTGGTTTCTTTTGTCCTTGACATAAAATAAAAATTTATGAGTACAAACTGTGAAAAATGAGAGATAAATGGTAGAATATGGTAAAATTGATCACTATATTGGATTATTCATATCTATAAAGATGGAAAAGATGAATCAAGAGGCCAAAAATTCTAATAAGAGCTTAGGGATTAGAATAATTATTTAAATGGATCATATGTGAAAACAATAAAAGAATGGTATGATAAGAAATCAAGAAACTATGTATAGGAAATGATGCTTCTATAAGCCAAATATATCATCAAGGGGATGCCTTTGTTTAGGTCCTATTATCATGTGTGTTATAACCATCAATTATATTTCCATATTCATCCTACATATTAGTTATGTCATTCCAATCATCTTTTGCATAATCACTATCATAATCAATCATCCTCTTTATCCTGTAATTGTGATATGCCACTCTGCTCTTTTTTTGTATCTGTATATTTAAAACCAACTAACCTATACTATGGTATTAAAATTTATAATTTATTTTGCTTTTATATATGTGTTTTATCATGTGCCTTTATTGTGATGGTATTAGTTGTCTTTGCTGAAGTGTTTACTAAATAAATATATTACTTTTTATGCTCTTGATTTATAAATTTGCCCTCTCTTGAGATTGTAACCATTGCACTTTCATGCTCAAATGTGACATAATCATAATCTTTACCCAATGTTTCCCTAATGGATCTCATCCATGATATTCCTAGTTTTGTACTGTATTGATTCAAGGTAGGGTCTATGTGAAATATAATAGAACATGTTTTTCATGAAAGTATTATTAGTAACTCAATAGATTCAATGAAACATCAAGGCCTAATAATATTACCCAAGAGTTGACTGTGATACCCAAGATGCTAGATAAGTATTGTTCTAATATATTTGTTTCATGAAAATATATAATATCAACATTAGTGCATTTTTAGCCATCTATGAGGGGGTTATGAATAAAAGGGTCTATATATGATGAATGATTTTTAGTATCTTCCTTTGAAACCACACTTTTAACATTATATTTTGTAGGTATATATTGATTTTAAAACTCTTTTGTTATAAACCCTTTCTTAAAGATACTATTTTTCTTAGTTTGAGCTTGTTGTTGGAATTTTTCTTTTAATAATTACTCTTTTTGTAAATTCTCTTGATGTAACTTTTGTAACCTTTCTTGTTATAACTTGAATTTTTTAATTTTTTCATTCTTAATTTGTTCTTTTAATAACTTATATTTTTTTAATGGTTTCCTTTGTAACTTTTTCTTTTCAAACTATTCCTTTTGTAATTGTAACCTTTCTTTTTCATGTTGTTCCTTTTGTAACCTTATTTGATCTAATTTTAATTTTTAAATCTTTTCTTTCTCAAATTTATCCATTTTTAACCTTTATTATTCTAAATTTGCCATTTATTTTAATTTCACTTGTTATTTAAGAGATGAAATCATAGTGTGAGTGGGTTTCTAGATTGATTGATCTTTTATAGGGTCAACACTATCAATTATCTATTGTATTTTATCCTTTAAATCCTTACAACTATCTGCATGATGGCCATGGATTATATGATATGTAAAATAGTATTTTTTTATATCTTTAGAGTATGTATAGGAGGTAATTAGATCAACTTATTTCAATCATTTCTCTTAGAATCTCACTTGAATGGTTGTAGCCTTTTGCATAATTTTTGAATTACTATTTGTAGATGTATCTTTTTTGGCTTCTAATCTTGATATGAATCCTTTTTAGGTATAAGATTACTAGATGAAGATGAAAATACATGATTAACACTGGCATACTCTGAATTCTTTGTATAGGTGTTGTTATTTTCCCATGATGTGATATTTTAACTAAAATATTGATTTTACTTTTTAAACTCTTTTATTGATGCTTTCATAGTGACTATTTGATCTTGAAGATATTCATAAGTACAAACCCTAGGAACTTCTGATTGAAAATTCATACAAACATCATCAAGAGGATATGTAGGAGGTGGATGGGGTTGAGAAAGATTTATTGTAACAACCATGTATGCACTTTATGTTGACTACTAGACTTGCACCCTTATGAAGGTAGTTTTAGGCCTTCATAGTCTGAAGTAAGATGGAAACAATCTTAGGATATGGGTGGCCTAATAGGTGGGTTTAATATATATATATATATATATATATATATATATATATATATATATATATAAAATAAGGTCTATCTCCCCTTGATGTATCAATTAAGATCCCTACTCTACACTATCATCTTTCAAGGGAAAAGGGAAGAAGGTAAACTGAAAGTAAAACCTATCTAACCTGGGTGACACCCCAAAATATGACCTCCACTTGTGTTTTATACACTAATAATGTTTACTAATAACATTAACCTAATTTCACTTCTCAAATGAGATGTCTCCTTACCTCAATGTTTCACATAGAGGCTCAACTTGTTGGATGATCTAAGGCAACAAATCAATAGGTCTATCAAAGACACTAAGGAAAGCTCACACTTGATGTACATACAATATGATTAAATCACAATATGAAACCTTTAAGGATAGTATAACACCTACAAATAGGTAAGGAATAAAGGACAAAATGAAAGGAAGTATATACTATCACTACCATTCATCAATAAAGCATGAAAATACACTAAATAAAAACTTTGAGGAGGCATGAATTTTGTCGTATTCATTCAAAATAGGCAAATACAAATGTTTTTTGAGCATGGAATTCCCAAAAATTAGGTTAAGGATTTTTCAAATGCCAAAAATTGGCTTACATATAGTGAGAATGAGAGAGAGAAGGGAGAGGGAGAGAGCGACAAGATCCCCCAAAACTAGAAAATATGACCTTTAATTAATCTTCTTCAAACCCAAGGTAGCATTATTTTATTATTTTATTTTTATCATGAAAACGTGGCATACAGGTTCATGTTTTATTTTTTTATAATAATGAATAAGTATTAAACAGGTCTTCAAGCTTGATTTATGGAGTTTGACTATAACAAGTACCTAAATACTTGCTCAAGAGCCCTATATTCTTGGTTAAATGCCTCCCTTGACTATAAAAGGTCCTTTAATTGATAATAGGTATTCAATTCAAATTCAAGTATTTATTTTAATTATTCCTCTCCATTTATGAGGTCTCTCCAATTAATTGATGTTGTTAGGATTCTTTGTGCATCTTTGACTTTGTCTTTTGAATACGCATTGGAGGGAAATAAGATGTTGTTAGGAGTCTTTAAGACCACCTCAAACCTTGAAATCTTCTTCCAATCAAATCAAAATTGTTATAAAATTTAAAGTGGCATGGAAGGTGAGAAAGATCATCAATATAGTCCTTGAAAAACTTCTATGCATCATTTAATACTCATGAACACTTGATTCTTCCATATGAACAAAAAGTAAAGGAGAGAGAAAGAAGAGTTTTTACATTGGACTAGGAAAAATTACACCATGGATGGTTTCTCATCATGACATTAGACCTAAAACAAGGCATTTTGGGCCATCAAGTAGCCCAAAAGAAACCATTTTACTTATTTTGCTTGCTAAAGCACCTCTTCTTTGTAACCCTAAAAACTTGAAAATCTCCTTGTCTAGAAGATTGTACGAACCAAATTAGAAACATGGGAACATTTTTGAGTATAATATATCCCCTTACATTTCAATACAAAATTAAATGATCAGAATCCAAGTAGAAGTACTCCTTTTCCTTCATTTCGTTCTTCAATTAGGCCTAATTAGCCCTCCTAGGCCTAAAAAGAGAAAAATGGACCAAATGACCACCCAAACATGTGAAATTATACAAGAGTGTTTGATTCATTTTACATAGGATAATAGAATACTCCATGCTAAATTTGGGGTCCTAAGACCCTATGGAAGTGTGCAAACTAATAAACCACCTTGCTTTCTAGGCTAATTTTGACCCTATTTGGGACTACCTTGGAAAATGTGCATGTTTTGAGAATTTAAAAATTCCAAAGTTCATTTTTTTTTGTCTTTAATGGATATTAAAACTCCCAAATGACCTCATATAATGATTGGGAATCTTTCCCCTTCTCATAACACCTAAAAAACACCAAAAATCATGAAAATATTATATTTAGAGAAATATGTATAAGTGAAATTAACAAAATAATACATGTGGATAACCTCCTTAGAGGCTCAAAAATATAAAATATGTTTTAGGATCAAACTATGCATTAGATATGCATTTGAGTTTCTTTTTCCATGGTTGGTCATAATTGAGGTTTTAGAAGGGTTTAAGACTTGTTTGTGGTCTTAACGATTGTTCATAAATATGGGACATAAAAAAGACCTGATTCCACTTGGAAAAAATATTTACTGATGTCCTCAGCTATCATAAATGGCTTATATCCCCATGCTAAGCTTAAGAGATGGTATGAGTATCTAAAGTTGCTCTTTGGGTGGCTTGCTTAGCTCTTTTCTAACTTGAGAAAGGTGTAATCAGAGTTTTGGGTTTTATAAGTCAATCCAAATAATATTAATAATTAATACACCTATATTTCATCCCTTTACATGATTCCAAATGTATTATAAGTGTTGGTTACCCTTCTATGTGATTATGGTACACTGCTCAGGGCATGTGGGGTTATGGGCTCATCTCACCTTGCTAGTCCTCAATGGACCTTGGATTAAAACCTGAGTGTTGCTAATAATTTCAAGTGGTTTGATACATTATTCATGAATTTTTAATTCTCAAAGGACCCCTCATGAGGTATATAAATGCTCATTCTACTCTTTGAGACTAAAAGGCAATTTAGTCTCAAGATTGCCCCTTGTTAATGGAGTAGGCAAGGTCAGATAAAAAAATAGGTATATCCCCTATTTTCATGACATTGAAATTAACATGAACATATTATTTAAATAATAATAACCCCATATACCAAATCTCATAGTTTTATCATTATTTTAGAGCCCTCAAAACACCAAATGCTCTCATAATTGGCTATGTTTGCCTGTGTGTAAAGAGCTAAGGAAGGTTGTACTTGATTGAAAATGTTTAAAAGTTTTTTTTTGACTCTTTATGGTTCCTTGAGGTAATTTTTACTCATTTTATATTTATCCAATATCCCCCTTCATCACTTTGCTCTTAAGATCATTTGGGACTCCTAGAATGATACTCAAGGTTTCTTGCTAGCATAGTGCTCTTGACCTTAACTCTGCCACTTTTCTTCATTTTTCTTGGAATGATCACTTTATTAGGGATTAATACATTTATGAACATGGAATACCACATCCTAGTGCCATTCTCAACTTGAATTGGTCCTTAAATGGACTCTTAGATATTTAGGCTCTATTTGCTCAAATAACTATATAAGTAATCAAACTAGTTGTACGTACCTTTATTAGGGACATTTGATTGCATTTTAAAGTAAATAAATATAAAATTAGGTGAAATATACCTTTAATAGGTTTGAATTTAGTATAAAAATTATTAATATCTCATGAAAATACACCAAATCCCTAAAACATCCATTAAACAAGATATCTCACTGCTTAACATAGACTGACTGTAGTTTGTGACTTGACTGTATGTATCCTATGTTTAGACCTTGCTCTCACATCACCAACTTCATCATTAGTTTAATAAGTTTTTTTCCATATCAATGCACTTAACTTTGATCTCTCTAGGCTTGAGGCCAATCTTACACTTAGAATAACCTATAGGTGTCATTTTAGCTGTGTACTTCATGCTTTTGGTCTCATCCTTTAAACTACTAGACTCTAATAGTCCTCAAACTTGTTTGAAACTCCAAAATAATTTCATAACACCTATATTCATACTCTACCCTCTTTTTGACTATTTGAAACTAAGTAGTCTTTTAAATAAGCCTATGGCTTAACTCTAGGGTATTGACTGCATGCATCCTATTTAGACCTTACCCTTGTCTTATGATATCCTTCAATTGTATTGATGAAATTATAATTAACACTCATGATAATCATGACATTATCATAAATACTTGTCCATTGATCTCATCATCAACACTCAAGATTTTTGACTAACTACTATCATGACTGTGTTTTTACCTTTTAGTCCATGATTGTCATGGGTAATTCTTCAATTCATATAGATCCTCTTCAAATCAAAACTCATCTATCATTATTTCCAAACTCACATCAACTCATGACACTTATGACCCCTACCCATATCTCTATTTTTGGATTTGACTGTGTGAAGATCACTAAATGACTATCTATAGATATTTAGTATTATTTGTATAGATTAAGGTGGGATCGAAGACAACAAGACATTGAAAAGGTTAAATGACATGGATTATGAACCTCTTAATCCATTGAAAAAAACCTAGGAGGTAGTCCAAACTCCTTTCATTGAAACATTCTTCTAGTCTCTTCTATACAACACTTTCCATGTAGTATACTTGACTTTACTTTCACCTTGGTTGTAGGTGAAGATTGGTTACTTGTATATATGGGTTTCAAGGTCTTGAGATAGTCTCTTTATATTTATATAAATCTTTAAGGATATACAAATCAACTATTTTCACTCTTATTGTCCACAGGGTTTGTTAACTCCTTGGCATGTTCTCAAGACACTTCTCATCTATTCATCATATAGTCTTGTATGAGGTCTGTAACATGTGAACTCAGTTTGAAGAATTCTCTTGACTATAGGTTACTATTAGGAAGGAATGTTGTATCTAAAAGGGCTCTTTTTTATGGAAATATCCTTAAATATTTTCACACAAAACTCTATAAACTTAGTTTAAGTCTTCAATAAACCCTTGATATTACCTTTGTACTCTTAGCATCCATTGCCCATGGAATTTTTGTGAAGTTTCTAGAAGCTGGCTCTAGGTGTGCATGTGTTTTCAATTGAACATTGCCATACCTACATAGGATTATCCAATATCACTATGTACCTTTGAGTACATTTAACTTACATTTTAGACTTCTTAGGCCACTTTCATACTACCTTTACATAGTTAGCTATAAGTAATGACTTCTTAAACGTTTTGGATTGTGTGTTAGAGTTTAGAGCCTTATTTTAAGTCATGATAAACATGAAAAACACCATATATAGGTTACATAACTATTAAATGACACTTTCATAGTTAATATAAATAGCATACTGAGTGAATAAACCTATATTTCTTAATAACCTCATGAACCTTTAATACATTGTGTACTTCTCTTTACCCTATTCCTTATGGCCTGTGTAATCACTTAAGTCTCTTAGCTATGTGAAAGAAGGTGAGTCATTCATCATGGAAACCTATTCATGACATATCCCGGTTTTCTAATTAATTTCATGACATTTACAAACTTAGGAATTTTATGAACCTCAAGACACCCTCATATGTGATTTTTAGTTCAAAACTTTTCCAACCACAATCAGGCCTGTAGGATGCGATTGTGCATTTTTCATTGTAGGTATGAGAAGTAGGAGGTGGGTATTTATTCATTGGAACTCTTGTGGCTTCCCTTGTGTGATTTTCATCATTATATGTCCTTAAATGGTATTTTTACATGTCAAACCCTTTCACTACTCCTCAACATATCTCCAATTCACCTTAGCAAATTTGCCAATTTGACTTGGCTATAGATGGCCATATCAAGATGAACCTTACATTGAATTGTTACTTATTGAATTTACCACTTTATGAATTTTAATTAGAGATATTTGAATTTATCACAAGTTTAAGAGATCTATTTTGGATTCTCAAAAGCTATTGGCATCTTTTCATACTTTGAAACATCCATGCTTACCTTATACCTTACTTGTAGGTACTTGAGACACTTCATGAACATGCTCAAAATGAAAAATTTAGATCATGTTGAAAATTATTTGATAAAACAATAGATAAAAAGTGTTAATATTGTTTATCAATGATGTTACTTATTGCTATTCAAACCAAAATGAAGTTCATACCTGGAAAGATCATCCAAATATTGTATAAATCTCTCAAAAAGCAAGTCACTTGGAGATTATGGAGAAAGAGAGCCATTTAAAAAAAACACATGAACTACATGTATTTTAAGGATATTACATGAGTGATGGATTTTTATAAACCTTTGAGAGTGACCACTATGAATAGAAAACCAAACTTGCAGTAGGATTCACTATAATAACCTATTCATCAAGACATTATTCCTCCAAGTGAAGGCACCTCATAATGATGAATGGGATGATGAAACCATAATTAAAGGGAGATACATGACCTATAAAAACATACCTTAAAAAAATTCCTCTCCTTATAGTTTTTAAGTGGATAAACAGGTGCAAGAACAAACCCCTCTTGGATGGATAGGCCATAGTGACTTATTATCAATCTTAGTGATTGTTCATAAATATGGGGGAATTAATTTGAAAAAAAATATAGATAATTTTAAGGTAATTATGGTCCCTAACATTTTCCAAAGTTTAAGCTTGTAAATCTCTCTGCTCTATCTATATCGGGCATTTGAAAACTACCCTCTAGAGCTACCAAAGAGGTCGATATGAGAGATAAATAGGTTTTATTCATTTTAATACCTAAAACCTCTTCCAAACCACGTTTTTGACATTTTAATGGATAAATAAGGTCCTGAATATTCCTTAAGCTCAATTTCACCTTGATAAATGGATGAATAGCCTTAAAATAGGTGTTTTTAGAACTAAAATTATGAGAACCCCTTGAGAAGCCTAATGAAACTACTAAAAAATGTATCCAATGGATCTTTTCATGCCTAAAGAAGTACATTATTTCGTGAAAACCAAATTTTTAAGTTTTAGGGGTGAAAATTTGACTCGTGAGGTGAAAATTGTCAACATTTTAGTGACTCAATCGGGAAGTACGCCTACTATGCCATAGAACCAAACCATTATCATCTATCTAAATCTCATAATATCATTATTACACTATAAAATATAATTATTAGACCTTAAATAATTACCATAACTCTTGACTCAAGATAGGATAACTTCTTTCTCCTCAAAGACAAGAAAGAAAAGACAACAAAATAAGGAAACTAGACTAACAAAACACATGTGATAGTAAAGCACTTATGAAAAAAAATGTAAGCAAACTAATGTGATTGATATCAGTTGTAGGAAAGCTAAAATAAATACCACTAACCCTTAAATAATCCCCCTCCAGGATCAAAAGGATTTTTTTTTGTATCACTTACTTCACATGATGAACAAGGACATGAGACAAGATACTTATTGTACTTTTGTTTGATGGATCTCAGCTACTTTATGGTTGGTAATCCTCTTGAAAAAATTTCAAATAAATCATCAACATCAAAAAAGTCACCAATGAAGACATATTCATCTTGTAGTTCAGGATATTTTTCATATTGCTTGTCAAATACAACCTCATCAAGTGATACCTCATCTATGCATTATTTTTGAGTTTCTATGGCATCATGAGTGACCTCATACTTCTTACCATCTAATGTAAGTTCATCAAGCTCTTCAATGGGATTTGAATATGAAATATAATATGAATCATGATCTTAGATAGGTATTTTTTGATCAAACTTCTCAGAAGCATGTTATCTAATGGGTAACACATTCGCACAAAGATCTTCAATCTCTTAAAGAGACTCAATGTATAGATACCAGTCATATTTTTGTTCCTCAGCATGATCACCCTTTTAGCAATCATCTTGAATGTAATTTTTATCCTTCTTATGTGGATCTATAGAGCTGTCAATAATGTCAAACATGGAATCAACGTACTCAAGGCCAACCTCCTCATGTTCAACTACTATGTCAAGGGATTCACTACTAGTAAACACCTCAAACTCACCCATAAAGTCATGGTAAAACTAGTTCCATGACTTTTATCCATCTTAGAACTAGATTGATATTCATCCTCCTCCATCTTGAATGGAAACTCATCAGTCTATGAGATAGTTAACTCATCATACTTGTCAAACTATATGTCTAATTTACTTTCTTTTCCCTCATAAAGAGGACTGATAATGAAGAATTATTCATCATATTCACTCACAACATCTTTAATAGAGGTATTTTGAGTCTCTTTTATGGATACAACCTCATCAAGCTTTTCAAGGACCACTACTTTCTCTAACCTACTTAACAAACTCTCATCTCCAACTAGATGTTCATCTTCTTCACTCAAAGTAAGAGGTTATTTTTGATAGAAGGAAAGGGTGGGAGGGAAAGAGAGTTCATTGGTAGGTTTGAGACTTGAAAGAGTGTCCCTCCAACTTGGAATTTTGAGTTTAGGCTTATTGAAGGATTCTTGGAGAGACTTTTGGGGAAGGAAGAGAGAAATATGATTTTCTTTATTCCACTTAATAATCAATTCATCAACCTTAAATATAATTTGTGACTCATAGGAAACTAAGAATTGAGGAGTACATAAAAGATTTTGAAATATTTAGGACTCCATTTGATTAACTTAGAAAACCCTTTCTCCCTCTTAGTTTTGAGCTGCTCCATGAAGAATCTCTTTCCAACTTGGGAATTTCTTTGGGATGGACTCAACAACTGCTTCTTTCTATTGATAAAATCATGATTCATTCTTCCTATCAAATGACTTAACCAACATTTTACAACTTGGAACCTTAGGCTTAAGAACCTCCTCTAGAAGATTCATTATAGCTTGAGGGAGGGATATAGGGTTTGATAGGCATACAAGTTTCTTTGGACAGTCAACATAGCTCTAATTTTGAGTGGACATAAGGGAGGACTCAAGAGATTCATCCATAAGAGTTGGCATAGTGTAATCAATAATCATAGCCCAAGAGGGCCTCCAAGGTAGTATAAGCTTATTCTCTTGAGGAATGATAGGTGAAGCTACAAGAAAACTTGGAACACAAGAAGTTTGACCAGGGGTAGGAAGAGATGGTTGAGGTGGTTTGGGTTGGATCTCTTAATTCTCCCATCTCATGAACCTATCTATCCACCATTGGATCATGTTTTTTATCTCCAAAAATTCATAATTCATGACATATAGATTTTATTTTCTAATTGATACCCACCTATCTATCAACATCCATACTATCTTCCTCATCTTCTCTATGAGGTGAAAAGGTATCACATCCAACTATCTATCCCACACTCTCATCACCCCTTCCAATTTTAACATATTTGGATTGAATAATAAAAGGATAGGGTAGGGGAATCATAATTTCAATTTTTAAATGGAGTAGGAGGAGGTGTGTATGACTACTACAAGTCTTGACAAGGTTGTGGGGCACATAACTAGGGTCATAATAAGGCTAATAAGGGTCACTATAAAACTGATATGAGTCACCATAATCTTGATGAAATTGATTATTAGATTGATAATACTCTTGGTAAGGCTAATTAGGCTCATAAAAAGGTTGATAAGGATTAAAATAATACTAATAAGGCTCATCAAATTGTCATTTTCTTCAAATTAAGCCATAAAAATAACATTAAGGTGATGTAATGGAGATTCACTTGGAAATTATGCCTGAGTAACTATAAATAGTTGATAAAACTTGAAGATTCCATTAATGTTTTGAATTCCTCCAAATTCTGATCAATATAAGAAAAACACCAACAAATCCTTCCACTGCTTTGGATTGAGGTCCTATCAGTCATGCCAAAAATTATTGACTATTAGACTTGCACCCTTATGAAGGTAGTTTTAGGCCTTCATAGTCTAAAGTAACATGGAGACAATACTAGGATATGGGTGGCATAATAGGTGGATTTAATCTATATATTATAAGGTCTTTCTCCCCTTGATGTATCAATTAGGATCCCTACTCTGTACTACCAACTTGTAAGGGAAAAGGGAAGAAGGTAAACTGAAAGGAAAATATATTTAACTAGGGTGATACACCGAAATATGACTTTAATTATGTTTTATGCACTATTAATGTTGAATAATAACATAAACCTAATTAAACTTATCAAATGAGAGGTCTCTATACATCAATGTTTCACATAGAGGCTTAGCTTGATGGATGAGCTAAGGTAGCTAATTAATAGGTCTATCAAAGACACTAAGGAAATATCACAATGGTCACACATATAATATGATTAGACCATAATATGAAACCTTTAAGGATAAGCTAACATCTAAAAATAGGTAAGGAGGAAAGGACAAAATTTAAGGAAGTCTATATTATCACTGTCATTCATCAACAAACCATAACAATACACTAAATAAAAGCTTTGAGGAGGCATGAATTATGTCTTATTCATAAAAAATAGGCAAGTAAAAATGTTGTATGAGAATGGAATTTACTCAAATAAAGTTAATAATTATTCAAATTCCAAAAATTTGCTTATATATAGTGAGAATGAGAGAGAGGAGAAAGAGAGAGAGACAAGAGCCCCCAAAACTAGGAAATACGACCTTTACTTAATCCTCTTCAAACCCAACATAGAATTATTTTATTATTTAATTTTAATCATCCAAAATTGGCATAAGAGTTAATGTTTTCTTATATTATAATAATGAGTAAGTATTGAAGATGTCTATAACCTTGATTTGTGGAGTTTGACTCTAAAAAGTTCCTAAATCCTTGCTCAAGAACCCGATATTCCTAGTTGAATGCCTCCCTTTAGTATAAAAGGTCATTTCCTTGAAATTATGTATTAAATTCACATTAAAGTATTTATTTGAATTGTTCTTCTCCTTCATTTATTTTTTCTCTCCAGTTAGTTGAGGTTGTTAGGACTCTTTGTGCACATTTAACTATCTTTTGACTAGGTATTGGAGGGAAAGAAGATATTGTTAGGAATCTTTGAGACCACTTCAAACCTTGAAATATTATTAAAATCAAATTGGATTTTTTATACATTTCAAATTGGCATGGAAAGTGAGAAGGATCATCAGTATAGTCCTTATAAAAATTCTATGCATCATTTAATACTTGTGAACACTTGATTCTTCCATATGAGCAAAAAACAAAGGAGAGAGAAAGAAGAGTTTTTGCATTGGACTAGGAAAAAATACACCATTTATGGATTATAATCATGAAATAAGACCTAAATAAAGGAATTTTTAGCCATCAAGTATCCTAAAAGACATCATTTTTCTCATTTTGCTTGCTAAAGTACTCATTCCTTATAGCCCTAAAAACTTGAAAATCTCATGGTAAAGAATATTGTACAAACTAAATTATAAACTTGGTAAATTTTTTGGTTATCCTATATCACCTTAAATATCCACATAAAATTTCATGATCAGAATCTAAGTGGAAGTAACCCTTTTCCTTCATTTTATTCTTCAATTAGGCTTAATTAGCCCTCCTAGGCCTAGAAAGAGAAAATTGGCCCAAATTACCACCCACACATGTGAAAATATACAAAAGTGTTTGATTAAATTTAATAGGCTAGGAAAATACTCCATGACAAATTTGGGGTCTTGAGACCCTGTGAATGTGTGCAAACCAAGAAACCAACTTGTTTTCTAGGCTTATTTTGAGCGTGTTTGGGATTAACTTGGAAAATGTGCCTAGTTTTAGAATTTAAAGAATATACCATGCAATTATTTTAATTTAATAGACATTAAAAATCCAAAATTACCTCATATAGTGATTTGGAAAATTTCCCCTTCTTAGAACACCTAAAAAACACCAAAATCTTGAAAAATAGGTTATTTAGAGAAAAATGTGTAAGTGACATCAGAAAAAATACATGTGTAAAATATAATTGAACTAATAAACAACATAAAATATTTTTTAGGATCAAAATATGGCATTAGGTATGAATTTGAGGTCCTTTTTCCATGGCTGGTCACAATTAGGGTTTTAGAAGGGTTTAAGACTTGTTTGGGGTCTTAATGATAGTTCATAAAGATGGAACGTCAAAATTACCTCCTTAAACTTGTAAAATATTATTTATTAACCTCATACACTATCCCAAGTTTATCATATCCCCATTATGAGTGTGAGAAATGGTATGAGCATCTGAAGTTACTTCTTTAGTGGCTTGCTTAGCTCTTTTTTGACTTGAGAGATGTAATATGATTTTGGGTTTTATAAGTCAATCCCACTGATTTTAATAGTTAATAAACCTATATAAAATCCTTTTAAATTATTCCAAATATATTTAAAGTTTTGGTTACCCCTCTGTGTGTTTATGGTACACTGGTCAGGGTACTTGGGGTTATGGGCTTGTCTTTCCTTGCTAACACTCAATGGATATTAGATTGAAACCTAAGTGTTTGTGATAATTTTACGTGTGTTTATACCTTATTAATTAATTTAAAAAGGACCCATAATGAGGTATATAAATTCTCATTATGCTCTTTGAGACCAAAAGACACTTTAGTCTCAAGACTGCCCCTTGCCAATGGAGTGGGCAAGGTCTGAGACAAAATAATGGGTATATCCCCTATTTTTATGAAATTTAAGTAAACATTAACATAATATTAAACTAATAATAACCAATTTTACTAAATATCAAATCTTTATCATGTTTATATATCCCCCAAAACACAAAATTCTCTCATAACTGGTTGGGTTTGCCTATGTGTAAAGAGCTGAAGAAGGTTGTACTTTATTGAAAAGGTTTGAAAGTTTGTTTTTTGGCTTCAGATGGTTCCTTGAGGTTTTTTTTACTCATATTATCCTTATCCAATAACATCCTTCATCATTTTTCTCTTAAGATCATCTAGAACTCCTAGAATGATACTCAAGGTTTCTTGGTAGCATGGTGCTCGTGATCCTAAATCTACCACTTTCCTTCATTCTGCTTGGAATGAGTACCTAATCAAGGTTTAAGACTTTTATGAACATGGAATACCACCTCCTAGTCCCAATTTCAACTTTAATTTTTCCTTAAATGTCCTCTTAGACACTCAGGCACTATTTTCTCAAATAGCTATGTAGGTAATTAGACTTGTTGTAGGTGCCTTTATCAAGATCATTTGATTGCATTTTGAAGTACTAAAGAGAAAATTATGTGAAATAGACCCTAAATAGGTTTGAATTTAGTCTAAAACTTATTAATATCTCATTAAAAGGTAGTAAATCCCTCAAACATCCATTAGATAAGATATCTCACTACTTAGCATAGATTGACTATAGTTTGTGACTTGACTGTATATATCCTATGTTTAGACCTTTCTCTCACATCACCAACTTCCTCATTAGTTTAGGAAGATTCTTTTCATCTCAATACACTTACTCTACTCTCTTTAGGCCTGAGGCCAATCTTTCACTTAAAATAACCTATAGGTGTCCTTTTTAGCTATGTACTTTGTGATTTAGGTCTCATCCTTTAAACTAATAGACTCCAATAGTCCTCAAACTTGTTTTACACTCAAAAATAGTTTCATAACACCTATATTCATACTCTACCTGATTTTTAATTATTTAAAATTGAGTAGTCTTTCAAATAAGCCTATGGCTTCTGTTTAGGGTATTGATGTGCATCCTATTTAGAAATTACCCTTGTTTTATGATCTTCTTCAATTATTTTGATGACATTCTCATTAATAATCATTATTTTCATGACATTCTCTTTAATACTTGTCTAGGGATCTCATCATCAACATTCATGCTTTTTGAATTACTATTGTCATGACTGTTGTCTACCCTTTTAGGCCATGATTTTCATGGGTACTTCTTTAATGGAGATAAATCCTATTCAAATGTCAACTCATCTATCATTATTACCAAAATCACATCATCTCATGACACTTATGACCCCTATCCACATCTCTACGTTTGCTTTGATTGTGGTAAGGTCACTAAATGACTGTAGGTAGAGATTTACTATTGTTTGTATGGACTAAGGTGGGATGGGAGATAACAAGACCTTAAAAAGGTAAAATGACATGGATTATGAACCTCTTCATTTATTGAAGACAACCTAAGAGGTATTTCAAACTCATTTCATTGAAACATTCTTCTAGTCTCTTTTGTGCACCACTTTCCATATAGTATACTTGATTGCACTTTCACCTTGGCTATAGATGAAGATTGGTTACTTGTATATATGGGTTTCAAGGTCTTGAACTGACCTCTTTCTATTTTTATAAATATTTAAGGATATCAAATCAAGGAGTTTCACTCTCATTATCTATAGGGTTTGTTAACTCCTTGTCATGTTCCCAAGACACTTTTCATCTATTCACCGTATAGTCTTGTATGAGGTCTATAACATGTGAACTCAGTTTCAAGAATTCTCTTGACTATAGGTTACTATTAGGCATGATTGTAGTATATAAAAAGGGTATTTTTATTTAAATCTCCTTAAATATTTTCACACAAAACTCTATCAACTTAGTTTAAGTCTTCAATAAAACCTTGATATTACCTTTTTACTCTTAGCATCCATTTCCCATGGAATTATTGTGAAGTCTTTAGAATTTGGCTGTAGGTGTACATGTGTTTTAAATTGAACATTTCCATACCTAAATAGGCTTATCCAATATCACCTAGGTAACTTTGAGTAAATTGAAATTACTTTTTAGACTTCTTAGGCAATTTTCATACTACCTTTACACAATCAACTATAAATAATCACTTCTTGAAGGTTTTGGATTATGTGTTAGGGTTTAGAGCCTTGTTTTATGTCTTAATAAACATGATAAACACCATATAGAGGTTACCTAACTATTTACTTACACTTTCATAGTTAAAATCATTAGCATACTGAGTTAATAATCCTATACTTCTTAGTAACCTCATAAACCTTCAATGCATTATGTGCTATTTACCCTATTTTGTATGGCCTATGTAATCACTTAATTCTCTTAGCTGTGAGTGAGAAGGTGAATCATTCATCATGGAACCTCTTCATGATGTATCCATGTTTTCTCATTTCTTTCATAGCATTTCCAAATTTCATGCATTTTATGAACCTTATGACACCCTCATATGTGATTTTCTAGTTCAAAACTTCTCCAACCACAATCAAGCCTATAAGATGCAATTGTGCATTATTGGATGTAGGTATGAGAAGTTAAAAAATCAATACAAGGATCATATTGAGATTTCCATCTATAACCAAGTTAAATTGGCAAATATGCTAAGGTGAAGTGGAAACATGATGAGGTGTAGTGAAAGAGTTTGAGATGTGAAAAGACCATTAAATGACCTATCATGAAAAATATATACTTTGGACTTGGTTGAGAATTGATTCAAGTTATTAGATTACAATTGGAAAGATTAGGGAAGTTTTTATCAATGTGCAATACCATATGTATATGTATTGAAGTTTATAAGTGGTAGAATAGGTGGCTTAATTGTGCCTTTATAGCAATCCAAAATGGAAAACCTCACACTAAAAATCCTAACAACATGAATCATAATGTAAAGGAGGATTTAAATTTGAAAATTGACTATTAGAGGGATAAATATAATAACATCCCATATGGAGAAAAATTGTATGCCAATAATGGTCCCCTATTAGATGTTTTTATCCTTTAGGGAAATAAGTAGATTTTGGGTCTGGATCTATCCGTAAATATGTTTAGGTGTGTTTTTAGTGGTTAGAACATATTTTCATTGGAAAATAGAAATTTTAAAAAGAAATAGGACCACATAGGTGCTTAGGATAGAGTGAAGCAATGAAATAGGTCCAAAATAAGTGTAGAAGTCAATTAAAGTAAAACAAGGTCAAAAATAACATTATCAAGTATTCGTGACCAAATTTGAGTGGCTACATATATTAAATATAAATTTTAAAAATCATTTAATATATTCTAATATATATTAGGGTTTCATGTAATTTATTCAACATTACATGTGTATGTATTTCTTCCCTTTGCCAATGATAGAATAAGATTAAAGATTTATGTTGGTATGTCTTGTTCTAACATAGAAAATTTTCAATGTATGATGACTTATTAGTGAATGACATATTATATGTTTCGTGTATGCTAGGATTTAGTGGGGATGTTAGTAAGGAAAATCCTATATGTTCTATGAACCTAGTGATTTCTAGGTATGAACATCTTTTTAAGATGTTTGGGAACATAAAAAACTTAGGTATTAACATGGAATATTATCAATAACCTAGGATAACTATTCATGATTTGGAGTATTCATGGGAACCTAGTGATAGTTAGGTATCAATGACTTGGGATATTATTTAGAACCTAGAGATCATTAGGAATCAACAACTTGGATTATTCTTAGGAAATTTAGTGACCACTAGGTGTCAATGACTTGGTGTATTATTAAGAACGTAACAACCACTAGGTATATTGAACTTGGAATCTTCTTATGAACATAATAACTATTAGGTATCTATAAATTTCCATATTATTGGGAACTTAATGACTTCTAGGTATCTACAACTTGGAAATTTTTATGAACCTAATGACCACTATGTATCTACTTATGTTCTTTTATGATACTTTTTTTTGATAGTTGAGGTGTCGAAGAGGACCCTCTCGACCTGTCACTCTTAACCAAAAGGGTGAAATACCCCTTAGTCCTCAGTGTTGGGGGATCAAACCAACAATAGATTACACTTGTGAAAGCAATAAACGTGAAAATAAATCAGATAGATAAGTAACTGAAATGATAAATAGCACAGAACAAGATATACAAGAAAACACCCTGAAAACTTGTATTGAAACTCTTTACAATAGGAATACAATTTGAAGAAACTTCGTTCTTCCACACCTCTCTCAGATGCACACAAGATCTCTCACTAGATCTCTATTCCTCAAGAGCTCTCTCTCAAGTACACTCAAATCCAACAACCTGGATTGATGCAACTCTGTACTGTCCTTCAAACATTCACAATGTTCTACTATTACAGTTCTACACTCTTCTCTTACACAATTCTAAGCTAAGAAGATCTTCCTACATATAGAAATAGGAAACTTGAGCATGCTCTTACAACAAACAGTTAAGCCTCTTCAACAAGGGCTCTAAAAATAATATTGCTAATAATAGAGACGCAAGCTTGAGTTCACGACTCAAACTTATCATGCAAACACTCGCTGCTGTCCACGGAAATAGCTTTCTGGACACGCAGGTAACCGACGTCAGTTCCTGCCTGTTCGCCTGTGACTGTCGTCAGTCAACCCTATTACCGACGTCGGCGCCTCTGCAACTGCTATTGACCGACGTCGGTCGCTCCTGACTGACGCCAGCGTCTGTGTAGACCCGAACCTATTTTAGTATGCTCCTTGGTGAAGCTTTTAGCTCCACACCCTAACAATCTCCCACTTGGAGATAAACCAGCTGCACCAACCTGTACAGCAACATCTTCTAGCTCCTCCATCTTCAACTCAATCATGAAGACCAATAGAATTTGAATGAAGATTCAACTTCTCCTTAGTAACCGGATTTGTTAGCATGTCAGCAAGATTCTTGTCTGTATGGATTTTCTCCAGCTTTAACTCACCATTTTCCAATACCTACCGTATGAAGTGGTACCTTAGCTGTATGTGCTTGGTTCTAGAGTGAAAAGCTGAGTTCTTAGCCAAATGGATTGCACTCTGACTGTCACTATACAATCTGTAACTCCCATGCTCCCTTCCAAGCTCTTCCATGAACCGTGTCATCCATATCATCTCCTTGCTAGCTTCTGTAGCTGCAATATACTCTGCTTCTGTAGTTGACAAGGCAACAACCTTCTGCAACTTAGATATCCAACTAACTGCCGTTCCACCTACAGTAAAAACATAACCTGTGGTGCTCCTCCTGCCATCCAAATCCCCTGCCATATCTGAATCTACATAGCCATTTAGAGAAGTATCTGAACCTCCATAGCATAAGTGCCTATTGGTGGTTCCCGTCAGATATCTAAGGATCCATTGAACTGCCTTCCAATGTTCCTTACCTGGATTGGCCATATACTTACTTACTACTCCCACTGCTTGGGCAATATCTGGTCTAGTACACACCATTGCATACATCAAACTCCCTACTGTGGAAGAATATGGAACCATACTCATGTACTCTACCTCATCATGTGAATTGGGACATTGTTCTTTGCTTAACTTAAAATGTCCAGCCATAGGTGTACTTACCGGTTTTGCATCCTGCATATTAAACCTCTCCAACACCTTGTTCACATAATCTTCTTGAGACAATATCAACCTGTGATTTTTCCTGTCTCTCCTAATGCTCATGCCAAGGATCTTCTTCGCTGCTCCCAAATCCTTCATAGCAAATGTTTGAGCTAACTTCTCCTTAAGCTCAGAGATATCCTGCATGTGAGACCCTGCAACCAGCATGTCATCTACATACAACAATAGAATAATATATCTACCATTATCAAATCTCTTGAAATATACATAATGGTTCGATTGACACCTACTGTAGCCATGCTCAGTCATAAACCTGTCAAATTTTAAGTACCATTGCCTTGGAGCTTGCTTGAGGCCATACAAGCTTTTCTTTAACCTGCACACAAACTTCTCCTTACCCTTGACCTCAAATCCTTCTGGCTGTTCCATATAGATTTCCTCATCCAAATCTCCATGAAGAAACGCTGTCTTAACATCTAGCTGCTCGAGATGCAAATCCTCAAAAGCAACCAAAGACAATACAACCCTTATAGAAGTCATCTTAACAACCGGAGAAAAAATTTCACCAAAGTCAATACCTGGCTTCTGTGCAAATCCTTTTACTACTAATCTGGCCTTATATCGCATCTGTCCATCCTCACTTTCCTTCAACCTGTAGGTCCATCTGTTCTTCAGTGTTCTCTTACCAGCTGGCAACTCAACCAAATCCCATGTTTGGTTCTCTCTTAAGGACTCCATCTCCTCAACCATGCCACACTCCCACTTACTCCTGGACTCCACCTGTAATGCTTCTTCAAAACTCTCTGGTTCTCCACCATCAGTTAGCAATAAATAATATAAGGAAGGAGAATATCTAATTAGAGGCTTACTTACCCTTTCAGACCTCCTGGTGGGTGTCTTGGACTTGTTTTCAACAATTTGTCCACCCAAATTTTCTGACAGTGACCGACCTCGGCCACCTGTAGACATGTCACTAGCCGACGTCGGTTCTGCCTGACCGACCTCGGTACCTGGTCTGCCGACGTCGGTCTCTGTATGACCGACATCGGTTTCTAAACTGCCGATGCCAGTTCCTACCCTGCCGACGTTGGTCTCTGTGTTTTCCTGCAAGTGATTATTTCTTTTTCCCACGAGCTCATTTTGGACCATAACTTCGTCCAATTCACTATTGCTCTACCCAGATTGATCCAGCTTCTTTATCTGATCACTGTACATCACTCTTTCATTGAAAACAACATCACGACTCCTGATTACCTTGTTAGTTCCTAGATTCCAAAATCTGAAACCAAAATCATCTGAGCCATAGCTTATAAACGTGCACCTCATAGACTTAGGATCAAGCTTCTTTCTATTTTCCTTATCTATGTGCACAAAGGCTTCACTACCAAAAAATTTGAGATATGAGAGATCTACCTTTTTACCTGTCCATGCCTCTTGTAGAATTCCACCATCCAGAGCTGTAGAGGGTCCTCTGTTAATTAGGTACACTGCGGTGTCAATTGCTTCTACCCAAAACTCTAAGGGCAACCCTACATGCAATCTCATACATCTTGCACGCTCCATGATAGTTCTGTTCATCCTTTCAGCAATACCATTCTGCTGAGGTGTCCTTGGAACCGTCCTTTGCCTACGGATTTCGTGTGTATAACAATACAATTTGAACTTAAGACTGTAGAACTCACTGCCATTATCAGATCTCAGGCACTTTAATTTTCTGCCTGTTTCATTCTCAACCATAGCCTTCCAAAACTTAAAAGTCTCAAAAACATCAGATTTCTTTTTAATACAGTAGATCCATACCTTTCTTGTGGCGTCATCTATGAATGTAACATAGTACCGTGATCCGCCAATAGAGGCTACCTGAGCCGGTCCCCACACGTCTGTGTGAACAAGCTGCAACTTCTGCCTTTTCTTAGTAGACCCGGTCTTGAGAGAACTAACCCTTTTCTGTTTTCCAAATACACAATGCTCACAAAATTCTAGATCCATACTTTTCAAATCTGAAAGCATACCTTTAGACTTAAGGATTGACATCCCCTTCTCACTCATGTGGCCAAGCCTTGAGTGCCACAATTTACAATCCACACCTGAAGTAGATAGAACTGAAGGAGATTTGTTAATAACACAATTACACAAATAGAGAGTACCTTCTCTCTTACCTCTGCCCATAACTAGTGCACCTTTGGTCACCTTCCAAGAATCTGTTGTGAGAGTTACTGTACAACCCTCATCACCCAGCTTACCTGCAGAAATCAAATTTCTCTTCAAACTAGGAACATGCATCACTTCTCTCAACACCCATGTGTTGCCATTCTGCATCTTCAGCTGCACTTTACCTTTGCCAGTAATCTTACAAGGCTCATCATCCCCTAAGTACACTATTCCAAAATCTCCATGGATATAGTCATTGAAATATTCTCTGTTAGGGGTAGCATGGAAAGATGCACCAGAATCTAATACCCAAGATTCTATGTTATTATGCAAAGAGAAAATTAAAGCATCCTGTGCAATACCTGCAACCTTGGCTTCTTCCTTTCCTTCGTGTTGGTTGTCCTCCTTAGGCTTTGACCAACAATCTCTGCTTATGTGCCCCATCTTTCCACAATTCCAGCATTGTGGCTTCCTGCCATTCCTGGATTTGGATCTTCCTCTCACCTTAGACTTAGATCTTGATCTCCTCTTGCTCTTTTCTTTTTGCCTTCCCCTACTCTCAAAATTTAAAGCGTTCCCAGATGTCTCTTCTGTGCTTTTCCTGCGTATTTCCTCATTCAAGATAACACTAACAACATCCTCTACTTTCAAAATATTTGATGCAGATGTAGTATTAGAAACTGCCATTACTAAGCCATGCCAGCTTTCAGGCAAAGAACATAATATCAAAAGAGCTTTTATTTCATCTTCAAATACAATATTGACAGAACTTAACTGATTAACAATTCCATTGAAATCATTCAGATGAGTAGAAACAGATCCACCTTCATTCATATGCAAATTAAATAACTGCTTCATAAGATATACCTTATTTGAAGCTGAGGGTTTTTCGTACATATTTTCTAACGTGGTCATCAACTCTACCATTGTTTTTTCCTGTGACAAATTAGATATCACAGTGGAGGCCAGACTCAGTCTTATAGACCCAAGAGCCTTTCTGTCAAGAACTTCCCATTCTTCATCCTCCATGTCCTTGGGCTTCTTTGCTATCCCACCTAACGGTAAGTAGAGATCTTTTTGATACAGATAGTCCTCTATCTGCATTCTCCAATGTTGGTAGTTCTTGCCATTAAACTTTTCCATTCTCAACTTACTTTCTTCTGCCATTGCTTCTCCCACTCAAACAGAAATCCCTGCAGAAACCCCTGTGAGCAACCTGTAATCTGTAACCTGTAACCTGTAACCAAGTCTCTGATACCACTTGTTGGGGGATCAAACCAACAATAGATTACACTTGTGAAAGCAATAAATGTAGAAATAAATCAGATAGATAAGTAACTGAAATGATAAATAGCACAGAACAAGATATACAAGAAAACACCCTAAAAACTTGTATTAAAACTCTTTACAATAGGAATACAATTTGAAGAAACTTCGTTCTTCCACACCTCTCTCAGATGCACACAAGATCTCTCACTAGATCTCTATTCCTCAAGAGCTCTCTCTCAAGTACACTCAAATCCAACAACCTAGATTGATGCAACTCTGTACTATCCTTCAAACATTCACAATGTTCTACTATTACAGTTCTACACTCTTCTCTTACACAATTCTAAGCTAAGAAGATCTTCCTACATATAGAAATAGGAAACTTGAGCATGCTCTTACAACAAACAGTTAAGCCTCTTCAACAAGGGCTCTAAAAATAATATTGCTAATAATAGAGACGCAAGCTTGAGTTCACGACTCAAACTTATCATGCAAACACTCGCTGCTGTCCACGGAAATAGCTTTCTGGACACGCAGGTAACCGACGTCGGTTCCTGCCTGTTCGCCTGTGACCGTCGTCGGCCGACCCTATTGTCAACGTCGGCACCTCTGCAACTGCTACTGACCGACGTCGGTCGCTCCTGACCGACGCCGACATCTGTGTAGACCTAAACCTGTTTTAGTATGCTCCTTAGTGAAGCTCTTAGCTCCACACCCTAACACTCAGGATCTGTGCCTACCCCTATGCTAAAATGCATCATAGGGTGCTTGGCAAGAATTAAACTTGAGACCTGGGTGACCAAAGTTGTTAATACCATCTACTCGAGTTAACCCTCGGGGATAAATTTTAATCTATATCTAAAAATTAATAGATATGGTCTTAGGTCGGTAATGTCTACCAAAATATCCACAACCATATCACCCCACTATGATCTGTGTTTAACACATGGAGAAATTAGACCCATACCTCAAGGTGTCCCCATGGATACTTTAGAATGTAGGCTTTGCATATGCTCCTAATTCTCAACACATCACAAGGTGCTCGATAAGAATTGAACTTGAGACTTAGGTGACCAAAATCATTGATCCTATCCACTCAAGATAAACCTTGGGAATTAAAAGTTTAGGTACATGTATTTTAATAAATAGAATTCCTAAACCAATGATTAATAATATCCCTAGCCATGGACTGTGGAATAGCTCATTGGATTGAACATAGGTTTCAATCTACTTACTGACACCCATCATATTGAACACTGATCTTGTTAGCCCATTGCATGTGGATACTTTTCATGAAGGTGTGCATATCTTACCCCCTACAAGATTAGAACTTGTGACCTCCCTTTTGGGAGCACATGTTATTTACCATTAGGCCAAATCTGGTGTACTAAAAATCCAATTTCCATGTCTTGACCGGTCAAACTCCACCATGGACTTTAAATTTGATCTACATATTAAAATGGCCATATGATTCTTACAAGGTTGGCCTCTATGGATATTTTGGGATTCTTCCAATCCTATAAGGTTATTGAAGAAAGTGTTTGATCCACTCTTAGATACATGAAAATTTGTGAAATTATATTATTTTATTGATCTAAATTATCTTTTGAAAATTATAATATCTTCTTATTTATAATTCTATGCATAAGTGTTTGATATATATAGTGTTAGTGTTTCTAATATGTTATTATATTTGAAGGTCTAATTCTTGATTAGATCCAACATAGCTAGCAAGAGCTATCAAGAATTCACAATGAGTGGAGATCATAGATCAAATTTTCTTATGATATCATAGTTGTCGTGAAGAAAAATTATTGTATAAATTTTAGACCAAAGCAACATAAAGAAGGATTATGATGAATGTAGGGAAAAAGGCTATTTAGAGCTAAATTTATTTCTCACATAAAGATACATCATCCTAGAAGAAAAAAATCAAGATTGGAGTTTCCAATAATATTTATTATATGATGAATAAGAATATGATAGTAGAATCACTCATAAGGGTAGAATATAGAGCATAGACTAAAGAGATGAATCTCACATTTATGAACAAAGGAAATTTTTGTCTAGAGGATGGAACATAAACTAAAATAAAGGACGAAGTAAATAAATATAAATAGTTAAATCAACTACACAAAGTAAAAATGATGATAATATATAATGTGGTAATTGAACTAAGATTCAATGTGTTGGACATCAACACTCCTCATGTTATATGGGATAATATATAAAAACTATTCAATATAATAGATGAAAGTTGTGTATATAAATTAGATAAAATTTTGATGAAACTTAATGCAATAGAATTTGACAAAATTTACAACTATATTTAAAAGATCAAAGACATTCAATATCAACTAGGAGGTGTAGAAATTAACTTCAAAAGAATGATCAACATATTTCGAATGTCGTAATAGAAAATTTAAAGCCTCCTCAAAAATATTTCCTATCCTCTTTCATCTCCAGAAAATTATTTTTTAAATATAAAGATCAAGTTTTCTTTAAATAATTGTGTTGAATTTTGACCATAGAACAAAAGAAACTTACAAGGCTATGGAAAATTCAAAATAATCAACACTCCCATATAAGTATATATAAAAAAGGAGAGTCTAAGAGATTAAAAAAAAGGAAGAAAACATAGTGTAGATGATATATAAGTGAATAAAATTATGACAAAGAAGATAAAATAAATGTATACTTGTTCAAAGAAAGAAGATCAGGCCATAGATGATGTTTCTATTGTGGGAAAATTGGACACAAAGTTTTCCAATGCCACCAAAATAATAAAGATAAAGATTAAGCAAAGGATGCATAATTAAAATAATTATCTAAGTTCAAATTAATATGTTAAATGATGGAAAATTATGAGGAAGATAAAGGCAAAGAGAACAATACCTGTATTATTAGCACTACTTTCCATGCCACTAGTTCTGAATCTGAATGGATTTTTGATTCAGGTTGTAATCATCATTACCAATAGTATTTATATCTTCTCTTATTTAAACTCTCCTAATTATAATAAGGTATTAATAGTTGATGATTGTTAGTGCGTGGAGCTAAAAGCTTCAACTATTTGTAGACACAAGAAGAGGATGCTGAAGAACCAGAGGAACCGGTGTCGGTAGTATAATCAACGTGGATCATAGACAGCGGAGAAGGAAACTGGTGACGGCAGGAGGTCAGCCGATGTTGGCAGCACCAGGCAAGCAGGGACCGATGTCGGTCGCCTGTGTATTTCTAGAACTGCTATTGACGAACAGTCAGTTAAGTGAAGCGAGTGTTTGCATGTCAAATGACTAATTATGGTCACGAGCTGCGTGTCTAATTATTGTAGTTAGATTTCTATTTTTGTAAGCATGGGATCCTATTTAAAGACCCATAAGGCATGTATTGTAATTACCAAGAAGGCAAGTAAAAGCATTGAAGCAAGCAAGGTCAAGGAGATCTATAGGTGTAAGGTCAAGGAGATCAGCTGAAGCATTCAAGGAGGGATAGCAACTCATGTTGTAGAGTTGGTTTTGTGTTGAGCAAGAGAGAGAGGGAAGAAGGTCTTGAGGTGTGGCAAGCCTTTGAGGTGGAGGAAGAAGTGGCATCTTCCTTATTGTATTTTCTTCTAGTAATATTTAATACAAGAGTGTGTATTGTCTCTCAAATTCTTTGTTGTCTCAAGTTTCTAGTTAATTTATCATTCTAGTATAATTTCGTGCTTAATTGCTTATAAGAAAGTAATCAATTGTGCTTCCGTTGG
Organism: Torreya grandis; assembly: GCA_037957365.1. NCBI lineage: Eukaryota > Viridiplantae > Streptophyta > Pinopsida > Cupressales > Taxaceae > Torreya > Torreya grandis. Next base: position 367,932 of record JARHVA010001146.1, read on the forward strand.
ATAAGGGGTATCCTAATAGTTGGTATCAGAGCATATTGATTATTGTAGGTTCTCCTAACAAGTTGGTATTAGAGCTACGGTTTGCAGGAAGCAGGTTATTGTTTTTGATTATAGGTCATTCACAGGGTTTTCTGATTGAGTGGGAGTTCAACAATGGCAGAAGAAATTAAGCTACGAATGGAGAAGTTTAACAACAAGAATTATCAACATTGAAGGATGCAGATTGAGGACTATCTGTATCAGAAAGATTTATACTTACCGTTGGGTGGGGTTGCATGCAAGCCCATAGATATGAAGGATGAAGAATGGAGTGTTCTTGATCGGAAGGCTCTCGGTTCCATAAGGTTGAGCCTTGCATCGTTTGTGATTTCTAGCTTATCACAGTGCAAGACAACGAAAGAGTTGATAAAGTCCTTGGCAAATTTATACGAAAAGCCCTCAGCTTTTAATAAGGTATATCTTATGAAGCAGCTATTTACTTTGCAAATGCAGGAAGGTGGATCGGTACATACTCATCTCAGTGATTTCCATGGTTTGGTAAACCAATTAGCTTCAGTCAATATTGTGTTTGATGATGAGGTAAAGGCTCTCTTGATTTTATGTTCTTTGCCTAAAAGTTGGGACAGTTTGGTTATGGCAGTAAGTAATTTTACATCTGCTTCTAAAATCTTAAAAGTTGATGATGTTGTGAGTGTGATCTTGAATGAAGAAATACGTAGGAGAAGCACAAGGGAATCATCAGGGAATGCTCTAAGTGCAAAAAGCAGGGGAAGGCAAAGGGAGAAGGTTGAGCAAGGGAAATCAAGGTCGGGAAGGAGATCCGAGTCCAAAGGTATTACCTGCTGGTTTTGTGGAAAGAAAGGACATACAAAGAAGGGGTGTTGGTTGAGAGATAAAGAGAATCAACATGCAGGTACTGAAGAAGCAAAGGATGCAAATATTGTGGTACAAGATGCTCTCATACTTTCTTTGGATAGTCAGGTATGATCATGGATTTTAGATTCTGGTTCATCTTTTCATGCATCCCCAAACAGAGATTTATTTCATGAGTATGAACAGGGAGACTTTGGAGTGCTCTATTTAGGGGATGGTACGCCTTATCAGATAGTTGGCAAAGGGAAAGTGCAGCTGAGATTGCAGATTGACAACACATGGGTGTTGAAGGAGGTCATGCATGTTCTAATTTTGAAGTAGAGTTTAATTTTTGTAGGAAGGTTGGGAGATGAGTGATGCACAATAACCCTCATAGCGGACTCTTGGAAGGTTACCAAGGGAGCACTTGTTCTAGCAAGAGGTAAGAAAGTAGGTACTCTTTATCTACCTACTTGTATTACTGATTCTAATTTTGGTGTAGATTCAAAGATGTGGTCTAATAGGCTTGGTCACATGAACAAGAAGGGAATGGACGTTCTTGATTCAAAAGGTATGTGTTCAAATTCAGAAAGCACAGATAGAGTTCATTGCAAAAAAAGGAAATTTGATGCTTTTGACAGGAACAAAGAAGCCTTGGTGTTTATGGAGGAGATGAAGGATAGGGATCAGTCACAGGGGCTGAATAAATCTAAGCAAGGCAACATGGACAGAGGTTTGATCCAAGAAGAGCTCGTGGATGAAAATTTCATCACTTACAGGAACACACAGACGCTAATGTCGGTCACATGGGACCGACGTCGGTCAGCCAGATACCGACATCGATCATGTGCAGACCAATAGGGTCGATAGGTCGGGCAGGAGAAGTCTGATGTTGGTCATAAGGATCGATGTCAGCAGGGGGACGTCGGTGTCAGCCAGGGAAATGATGTCGGCAATCAGGGTCAGTGCAGGGAATCGACATCAGTCGGGAGCAGACTGGGAGATGGCTGAGATCGGTCACTGGGACGGATGATGGGTGGACAGCTAGCTGTCAAGGAGTCTCAAACACCCATATGGAGGTCAAAAATGGTAAGTGAACCTCATATTTGTTGTTTACCTTCTTTATATTTCTTACTGATAGTCAAGAACTAGGAAGATGGAAGTAGTAATGCAGGTAGAATCCATAAATAGTGGGAGCTTGACATGGATGAGGAGTGTGAGTCCTTAGAGAAGAACCAAACAGGTATTTGTTGGTAGAGTTGTCAGCTGGAAGAAAGCACTAGATAGAGGGATGGATTCCCGTTTTAGAGAAGAGAGTGGATGGACACGTGAGACAGAAGGCTATGGTATATGGTCTTGTTTAGGCTGCAGGTAATGGAGGTTTGACCATTGTATTTTATCTTTACTAGGTTGGATAATATTAGCTACATTATCCTGGTACTATATTGTGTTACTTGTTGTAGGGTTTCATTTACAAGGAGTTTTCCGAGCTAAGGGTAGAGTTGGTTCAGAAGTATGTCATGAAGAATTTTGGAGCAGCAAAATTCTTTTGGCATAAGTGACAGGTTCAACATCACATGTTTCAGTGGTGGTTGGTCTTCAAGATTGACTTTGAAGAGGGATACAGAGCCAAAGGAACAAAATAGATGGTGTACAGGTACAAGTACAGTAGCATCTATTTATCTCCAAGTGGGAGATTGTTAGTGTGTGGAGCTAAAAGCTTCAACTATTTGCAGACACAAGAAGAGGATGCTGAAGAACCAGAGGAACCAACGTCAGCAGTACAATCGACATCGGTCACAGACAGTGGAGAAGGAAACTGGTGATGGCAGGAGGTCAGCCGACGTCGGCATCACCAGGGAAGTAGGGACCGACGTCGGTCGCCTGTGTATTTCTAGAACTACTGTTGACGAATAGTCAGTTAAGTGAAGTGAGTGTTTGCATGTCAAATGACTAATTATAGTCATGAGCTGCGTGTCTAATTATTATAGTTAGATTTCTATTTTTTTAAGCATGGGATCCTATTTAAAGACCCATAAGGCATGTATTGTAATTACCAAGAAGGCAAGTAAAAGCATTAAAGCAAGCAAGGTCAAGGAGATCTATAGGTGTAAGGTCAAGGAGATCAGCTGAAGCATTCAAGGAGGGATAGCAACTCAGGTTGTAGAGTTGGTTTTGTGTTGAGAAAGAGAGAGAAGGAAGAAGGTCTTGAGGTGGAGGAAGAAGTGGCATCTTCCTTATTGTATTTTCTTCTAGTAATATTTAATACAATAGTGTGTATTGTCTCTCAAATTCTTTGTTGTCTCAAGTTTCTAGTTACTTTATCATTCTGGTATAATTCCGTGTTTAATTGCTTATAAGAAAGTAATCAATTGTGCTTCTATTGGATAAGGGGTATCCTAACAATTGGTATTAGAGCATATTGATTGTTGTAGGTTCTCCTAACAATGATTCCTTCATTGAGATTATTGTTAATGGAGATATTGTTTCGATAATGGTGTGATACACAATTTATACTATGTTCCTAATGTTGATATGAATTTGATTTTTTATTCATCAAATTTCTCAATAAGAGAGTAAGATTGAGTTTTGTATGATAAGTTTTTTGTTAAGGATATCCATAAAAAAATTCATGTCATAAAATATGATTCTTAGAAAAAATAGAAAAATCTAGCAAGTTTATATATTTTGGTGGAAACAAGTACCAAGACCACTTTGTATGAATTACTAAAGTTGATGAGGAGAGTCAATTATGGAATGAAAAGTTGGAGCCCCTAAAATTTCAAAGGATATTATGGATGGCTTTCTTAAATATACTATATGGGCTTCCCTCCATCAGTTTATGTAAGGTATTTTGTGAAGGATGTGTTATAGGAAAGCAACATAGGGAGAAGTTTGACAAAAGTAAGGATTGAATAACTACATAACCACTTAATCTCATACATTCATATCTATGTTATATTTGTCATCCCTATCTATTTAGATCAAGGTACATATTGAAATTCATTGATGATAATAGTATATTGTTTTGGATTTATCTTCTAAAATAATTTTAATTTTAGAAAATTTATTTCAATTGAAATAAATGGTAGAAAAAAATCTTCTCATTTTATTAAATGCATTATATTTCATAGAGGTGAAAAATATGAAAGTAATTATTTAAAAATGTTTTGTTATCAACATGGGATTATATGGTAAATAAAAGTTTCTCATGCAATTTAGAAGAGTGGTGTAGCTAAAAAAAATAACATAACTCTCACTAAAATGGCTAGATGATTGTTACAAAAAAATAAATTGCATGATAATTATGGGGGGAAGCAACAACTGTGCAAAATATATTCTTAATATGGTTCTAATTAAAGCAATTAGATATGCCACCCCTATGAAAAATGACACAAGAATAAGCCTACCATTACTCTTTTTTGAGTTTTTCCAATGCATTGCTTTGGCTCACATTATAGATGGGAAAGTAAATACATTGAACTTGAAAATCCACAAATTAATGATTATGGGGTATTTAAGGCATATAAAGCATATATATAATGGGATCCAACCATTTATAATGTCATGATAAGAAGAGATGTTATATTTGACGAGAAGTCACTTTTCAAGTATACATAAAAATGTACATGTTAAGAATATTTTTTACTATTATTAGCCTCTCTTGAGCCACCTCTCACCCTTGATAAATTCCATCCTCATATTCCTAAAATTGAGATAGGGATGTCTAATTTATATATGGATAAAAAATAATGATGTTGATATTGTGTTTGAATATGAAGTCAACACTCGTAATGTGATTGAAACATAATATATTCAATAGGAACTAATTATTCAAGAGGTAAATAAGATGCTTAAATGGTCGACCACACTAATATATGAAGCTAAATTAAATAAAGGAGACCCCTCTACTCCTTTGATGAATAGAAGTAGAAAACAAATTGTGATCTCATACCTAATTAATGGATTCATGTGATCTAAAAACATATGAAAAAGCTAGAGGAAATTATGAATGAGAAGAGGTCATGAATGAAGAGTATAAATAGCTGGTGAAGAATAAAACATGGGATCTAGTTATTCATACTAAAGGAAATAATATGATCAAATGAAAATGGGTATATAAAATAAATGTGACTCTGATGGATAAATTGAGAGATATAAGGAACACATTGTAGTGATTTTTTTCAAAATAAAGAAGGAATAGATTACATAAAAACTTTTGCATTGGTGAGAAAAATAGAATATGGTAGGATTGTACTTTATTGCAATTCTTATTTTGGATGGGAGGTCCATAAAATGGATAAAAAATTTACATATTTGAATCCAAAATAACTCTACCGTATTTTATATTGTAAAGAAACTAAATTCAAAACAAAAAATGTTCTTATTTATGGGGATCTTCAAGAACACACACACACACACACACACACACACACACACACACACACACACACACACACACACACAGAGAGAGAGAGAGAGAGAGAGAGAGAGAGAGAGAGAGAGAGAGAGAGAGAGAGAGAGAGAGAGAGAGAGAGAGAGAGAGAGAGAGAGAGAGAGAGAGAGAGAGAGAGAGACATATATCTGTGTCTGTGTGTGTGTGTGTGTGTGTGCGCGCGCACGCGCGCATGTGTGTGTATATGTGTGTATATATATATACACACATATACATATATATATACATATATATATATATATACATATATATATACATATATATATGTATATACATATATATATATATATATATACATATATATATGTATATACATATATATATATATATATATGTATATACATATATATGTATATACATATATATATATATATACATATACATATATATATATATACATATACATATATATATATACATATACATATATATATGTATATACATATATATATATATATATATATGTATGTATATATGTATATGTATATATGTATATGTATATATATATATATATATATATATATATATATATATATATATATATATATATATATATATATATATATATATATATATATATATATATATATATATATATGGAGTAGCCTATTAGATTTGAGAAACATGGAAATAAAAAAATTGTATGCAAGAAGTCCTTGTATTGACTCAAATGATGTCACAGAGCTTGGCATGAGAAGATTGTTAAATTATTTATCAATAAAATATTTACTAGATGTTAATTTTACCAGAATGTCTACATCATGAATGAAAATGGTAATATTATAATTATTTTTTAACCTATTGGTGATTTAGTTATTAAATATCCCTCACCAAATATGGTTGAACATATAAAAATTGAACTAAAGTGAGCCTTTGAATGACTTATCTTGAATTACTTCATTAATTCATTGGTATTCATGTCACATAAGAAGAGGACAAAATATTTATATTATGACCAAAGTGCGATTTTTTATAAAGTTTAATATTATAGATTCTAAGTTTGCTTCCACTCCTTATCAATTTAGAGTCAATCTATTAGCTAATTATGATTCACCAAGATCAAATACCACATTGTATAGACAACTTGTTGGATTTCTTATCTATCTAACCCACGTTAGACCTGATATTTCCATTTCAGTCAATTTGATCTCATGTTTCCTAAAACAACCAAAGGAAAGGCATTGGAAAGATGAAAAAAGGATTCTGATATATATCAAAGGTAATACTCATATGGGAATTTAATATTCAAATAACATTAAAAAAATTATTTTGTTACATTGATTCAAACTATGCAAACAATATTGATACACAAAAGTCTACTTCAAGATTCATTTTCAATCTAGGGTCTAGACCAACTACTTAGTTCTATAAAAAAACAACATATGTTTGGTCATTATACCATGAATGTAGAATATATAAGAGTATTTAAATATACTTAACATATTTATTGGATTAGACAACTTATAAGATAATTTGGATTGGTTAAAAAATAACCAACTACATTATTTTATGATAATCAAGGCACTATTCAACTTTTCCATAATCTTATTTCTCATGTTAGAACCAAAAAAAATAAGATACACTTAAAAATTAATTAGTAAATGCATCCAATATGGATTTATTGATCTCAAATACTACATGATATATGATCAAGTGGCACACATTTTCAAAAAATCTCTTACATAAGTCAAATTTGTAGAATTACGAGACATGCTTTGAATTTAGGAAGCTATCACTTCAGGAGCATATTAACAAATGAAA
>JARHVA010001146.1:380000-525000 GCA_037957365.1 Torreya grandis
TTTTGAAATTGATAATAGTAATAAGTATATTATGATTCCACTTTATGTACAAACTAAATCTATTTTTTCATGTCTATCATCCCTCAAAATGAAATATTGGAAAATTACATAAGTCCTTGCTACCATACTAATTTTATACAAAATTGGAAAGATAAGGTACATAATAATTAAGAATATATAAATTAAGGCACATTTCATATACCATTATTACATTGTCTTCATTATCATTCTTTCCCTAGCACAATCAACTAGAAGTCACACACTCACCTCATAAGTTGAAGTAAGAGTCATAACAGACCATACCTTCCACCTAAGTTTGATCATACAAAGTAATTAAAAGCCTGATTCGGTTATTATTACCTTGCATAAGGGATATAATTTATTAAAGAATATTATGTTTGTGGTAGGATTCCTCCATGCTGAAATTATTTAGGGTTTGGTCAATAACATCATGGTCCTTATGAAGAAGGAAGTGCCTTAATATAAGCGACAATATATATTTCCTTACTCATAACCCATGCCATAATTATTAAATTTATATCTTATATATTGTTTAGGATTAACCATGAGGTCCTTGAGTAGCTGGTTAATCTCATCTATGTCACCCTCATCAATTTATGTCACAACATCCCACACCCTCACTAGCCAAATCTTCATATGAGGGTTTTTGATTGATTCATTCAAAAAATAAAAAAGGTATTATACATAAAATCCACATCCATATCTAATAATTTATTATTTTTTTCTCACCCTTATCACTTTATTTCATTCTATCCTCAAACCCAATTCTTATCATAAACTTTACAGATGGCACCACAAATATTGAAGAGAGGATACATTAACAATGAGAAAATAAAAAAAATAAAAAGCATTCATTTTCATTAAAACACCATTCATTCCCACACATGATATGAATCCTTGCACACTTCACACCATCAGATATGTCACCCTACTCTCTAACATGATTTTAAGTCATTAATTCCCCATTAGGTTATCCTTTGAATTATTACTTACAAAAGGACCATCACTAATCTATAGAAGGTGAGAAAAAATTTCCAGCATCAACCAAAATGGTTTATATTAAGGTGATAGGAAAATATGTAGTCCAACAAATCTACAAAATACCATAAGAAGATACAAAATCTTATCATCCACTTGTTTACCATTTATTTTAGAATGGAGAAAAAATGTATTCTCAAATTGCCTACTAAAAAGGGTTGACTTTTAAATTATCACATTTATTTTCTAAGAAGACAAAGATTCCTTATTCATTCCTTCAATAATAATATTCAAGTCACCTTTAATGAATATATTCCCATAAAAATTTTAAATGGAAATTTACATACCCCTAAGTGTTGTAATTCCTTCTACGAAATTATTAGTTTCTTGTCCAAGATCTGCATTAAAAACTAGCAAGGGTTGGCCTTTGTAATATATGAATACCCCTCCTTCCCCATCCATATAAGGGTTTAATTTCACTACCCCATAAGATTTTAATTCAATACTTCCTTTAGGTAGGGGCTACTAGATGACTAATTTTTTCTAAGGAGCAATCAAAGGCTAAACATTATTAAGCATTATAGGAGAGGATTTACATTTAATTTAGGGCCAAGAATCACATAAAATTATTTTTTGATATTAAATTAAATACTCCATCCCTTTCCAAATTAATATTAATTCAGATATCAATACTTCAATTAAACCCCACATTTAAACTTTCAAGGCACCTCCTCCTAAAAAATCCTTCTATTTCTTTCTAGCCAGATATTCCATTTGATGATAGCAAGGCCTATTTTCCAAATTACTACCAATAAAAAAATATTAATCTTAATATACTAATGGGTTATTAAACATGCCAAATAATTTTTCATAACCAAATTTATCTTCCATTTATTCATCTACTTATTTTATATTTCCCAGGCAAAGGCACAATAAAGAAAGATATGATTCCCCTATTCATTATTTTAGATTTCCCAGGCAAAGGCACAATAAAGAAAGATATGATTCCCCTATTCATCACTTTTTCCACACTAGACACAAAAAGAGGGGCCATGAACCCCTATTTTCAATAATTTATCATAAGTCAAAGACTTTTAAATCCATAATAAAATGATATCTTTCTAAAATCCTTCACTGATCCATACCTTATTACCTGAGAACTCGTAAATTTGAAGATGATTCAAATGATGGATTACATAGTAAACTTACTTGATAGTTACCAAGTGACCCTTAAAAACCTTCTCATACCAACTAATCCTCCTCATATACAGTGATAATAGGGTAATTTTTAAGGATAATTCCAATCTCTTACCTCAATCGATGAGCTTAAGGGGCTAGTTCAAGGATTTCTAGGGTTAGTTTCCCATGCTTTTTGTTTTTTATATTTTAATTGAATGAAAAACTCATAAAATTAAAATATTGAAATATAAATGTTCACATATTTAGATCTAATATTAAAATATAATATGATATATAAATTGGAATTTTATAAAAATAGTAATAATCCTAAAAATATGTAAACTTCTTTAAGATATATTTATAACTGAGTGTGTATGTTGATTGTGACTAGTAACTACTTAAAAATACCTACAAATAGTGTCATCTTTGAAAATATAATTACAAACTATGAAAGGAAAATGATTCAGTAGGGGGATAGGGATGCACTAACACCTTATCTGGGTATTATAACTACATCCTGGTTGACTGTACACTTGATTTCTTGATTTGGGTTTGTGAAATTATTTTTTATGATGTCATGATTCTTTGTGAGAGTCAAATAGATGCACCAAAGACCTAAAAAAGATGAAACCATAGTCCTACTTAATAAAAAATATAGAGATCAAATGTAAAATTGGGATTTAGGTTTAGGGGAATAGTTGAGCTACCCTAAAAAAACTTTGTATAATTTGAGTGATGCCTACATAGCCAAAATATGTCTCAGGTTGATGTAGTTCTCCCTCGTAGGGTGATTGTGTGATCCGTGATTGTTATGAAACTATAAGGTTGTAGTTAAAATATTGATTAAAATACTATGATAATGGATGCCCTATAAACCTATAATAAATAATATTCAAACTTGAGCCTATAACTATTAAATTGTTGCATAATTGAAATTGGAATACATATTGCTCTTTTGCTTAATGTGCAATAAAATTATCAAGTGATTGTTATATGTATTTGGAGAAGCCTTGATGTTCTTATATATGAGAATATTTGGAATAATTTTGATAATATGATTTTAAAACACACATGATAGATATTTTGAAATCTGTCAAATCTAAAAATTGATCATTGGAGCATGGTGTATAAGGACAAACTAGTAGATGAGCCATAGTGTGGACATATTTGCCTAGTAAAAACTTGCCCTAAAAGATCGAAGACTGTAGGGATAGGTCTGAAAAAATCTTGTTGATTGAATAGAGATGAATTTGGATGAAATAGGGATGTCTTTATGATATTTTTAGTGTTTGTAAGAAAATAAAGGATATTTTATAGATTGTGAGCTTGAAAATGGTGAAATAGACCAAATAGGGTGGGAATGTTAATAATAAACATTAAAAAGAATTTAATGATTAATTTTATGTGTCTACATTTACCTCCACTTTATTTTAATGGTGTAAAAAAGTGAAATTACTAGAGAAAAGTAGATGTGAACCTAAGTGTGCATACACACTTTACCTTTGGATTCAAAACTTAATCGTGTAAGATGTATTAATACAAAATGTGCAATAATTACACTAAAAATAGTTATTATACATATTTAAAAAATTGAAAATTAAAAATTTGGTAAGAGAGAAAATAAAGTATATACTCAGATGCAATATAATTGGTCTATAATTTAAAATTGGAGAAGTGTGTTCCCCCTTGTTGAGGTATTTGAATACATGTTGAACTTGTGGTGAATTTAGAGGGGTTAAGTCTTAGTTTGAAAACCTTTGAATCCTCTTGAGTTGGAAAGATCATGTCCTCCAAATCTCATTTGACTATATAGATTAATATTTAAATTGAGGGGGTGGAACCATGAAATGTGAATAGATACATTTTTAAAAAGTGTAACAATAGACATTGAGTGTCATTATAGTTTAACATTTCCCACTTGCAACATAAATATGAATCACACCATTGCAAATAGATCTAGATTCTATTTGAAAATTTGAAACTTTTTGAGACATTTTTAAAATTTTCATGTAGTAATTTAAATATGAATGAGTATCATGCCCCATGTACTATACTGAATTGATATTGAATTCCATTTGAATTTTTTAAACTTTTGAAACCTGTAACTATTTACAAACTTGTAACTGTTATAGTAGGAATGCATGCACATGCACACATAATGCAAAAATCTAAAATGTATAGTGACATAAATATGTAATTTAATCATGAGGACTTGAATTCTAAAGGAAATCCCACTATGATGCCCCCATTTTAATATGGGATTCCTAGCCTATAAGTCACTTATCTCAAAAGAGAATTTTAAAATATATGAAATATGTAGTCATTTTATATCATGTGATTATTCGAATTATAGTTGCATCCTAGTATTCTAATATGATATTTAATTGCATATGAAACATGTGGTAAATATATAAATAATTAAATCACATAATTATGATGTGCATAGTATTCATCGTGGCACAAAAGTAATAGAAAATATAACTAATTCATGATATGATTCATGGCACCATAGTAACAAGTAATGAATAAGCATATAATGTCAAAATAATTAACACATATTATCACGCGTAATATCCAAAAGGACACATACAAGGGACATGTAAATGTCATGTAAACACACACAAGGCCAAGGGTCATACACAAATAACATAATGATGCAAAAAAAAAAAAAAAATTAAACATACAAGGCTAAGGGCCACATATAATAAGTAAGAAAGTTATAACTTATTATGCAGTAAAGTAAGAGAGAAGCATTGAATAAATGACACTAGTTTATATCAACTATATTTATCCATGTCCTTATTATCATATAAAATTTTTGTGAAACACATGTATAAGATGAGTGTGTACCAAAAAAATATGATATATAACTTGACATGGTATAAAGGTTGTGGCTTAATAAAACATGTTAGATTGTTCATATGAACAAAGATATGCTCCCAAATTAGTAAGGTTGATGGGTAATAAGGGAAGCTCAACATCAAAACCATGTGAAAATATGCCATCTATCAAACTAAAATACCTCATGAAAATTAATGTGTATAATAAAATGAAATAACATATGGAAAGAAATAAACTTACTGACAATTAAAAATGATTCTTAGGTCCTAATTTTGATTCTTTTTAAAATTTAAAAAATTTTGCCATATTTTTTGAATTTTTTTCATATTGGATTATTTTTTATCTATTTAGGTATAATAGCGATGCAAATGCATGATGTTCATTGGTTTTTTTCAGGTTTGCCTTTGAGTGTGGCTAATCATTAAGCTTTTGTACCTAGCCTTTTGGTGATTACAAATGAACCCAACCAATTGGGTTTGAATTTTAATTTTTTATATTTTTCAACATTAGTATTATTTTTATTTTATTTAATAAAATTACCACCAATTTAGAATTCTCGATCATGAATTTTATTTCCATATGCTCTTTTTCTACATGATTGCTAAACTTTTAAATGTTTGAGAGCTTGCATGTGTTTATTACCAGGCATTTCCAATTCATATAGTTATTTTTCCTGATACTCAATATCTTTAATAATATATTTTAATGAAACCTATAAATAAGGTATTTATATCTCAATAGGAAGTACAAATTCTATTCCATAAACAAGAGAGTAGGGTATATATTTCATTGGTGTGATTGCATTTGTATGATATGCCCAAATAGTGTATATGGTTTGATTATGCCAACCTATTCTATGCTTTAAAATAGTCTTGCTTAATATTTTGTTGATTATTTTATAAGTTGATTCCAATCAAACATTATCATGTAGCTAGTATAGGGTGGAGAAATTTTGATAGATTTTGAACTTAACACAACATTTTGACTATTTTATTATTGAAATATGAACCTTTATGTAATAGAATTATTAATGGAAGGCCTAACCATGAGATAATATATGTGAGAAATAAATTATAAATATTTTAACCTATTGTATATTATACATGTATTTATTCCATCCATTTTATAAAATATCCAGTAGCTATAATAACAAACTTGTGTTCGTCAGAAGATTTTGGATTTATTTTTACAATCAGATTGAATCACAAAAGAGAGAAAGGCCATGGAGAGGCAATAGGTCATAACACATATGATGGGCATAATTGATATTATTATGCCTCTGACACTGGGAACATAATTTATCATATTTATGACATTATTTTTCTAATATTTGACAATAATATCCTTATCATAAGAGCTTGTAATAAATGGTTATACCATTAAAGTGGTCTCCACATCTATTATCATAAACTTGGAGTATAACCATTTGAGCTTTTACCTGATTTAAACATCATAATAATTATCCATCAAAAGAGCATTTAAAAAGGGATCTACCAATGAGAATGTAGCATATGGCTTTATTTTGTAACCAATTTTTATCTTCTCACATAGCATTTTTTTGAGAACTATACTTATAGAGATAATTATATATATTAGTGTACAATGTAATATTATTTACACTTTGTGTGACTACCAAAATTTCTAATGCATTGATAATATCCACTCCAACCAAAGGATTACGTAATTTTTGGATAGTAAATATTGATTGATCATCACTAATATAAATTTGGATTAAATATGCAATGCTAGCCATGATGTCAACATGAAAATTATATTTTCAAGGAATGCTCTCAATGGAGAAATAAGAGAAATGTATGATGAGACATTGGACCATGTATTTATAAAGGATGAACTTGGCCTCCTTAGCTTTTTAGATATTTATCACTTGATTGATGACAAGTGTGAATCAACATACACACATAAATATTTAATGTGCAACCTTTATGATGTTAACAAGTTGGGTATTAGAGATTCATATTTTGATATGCTATTTGTGCATGAAATCCTCAAATGAAAAGTTAAAGGCATGTGTTCACCTCTAAGGTAACAAACACAATCCTAACAAAAACACCCATAACAAATTTAAATCCAAAGAAATGTATGGTACACATATTGATGTTGATTTTATAATAAGTAAATTCATCTCAAAATTTAGTGCAATGAGTAGTGGATCATATAGTGGGGATGCAACTAGTTTATTTGCAATGACTTTCCCTTTAATATAATTTTGTGAGATAAAATGTAAATATAATTCAATAAGAAGAATTACCCACTTTGATATAGATATTAATAAATGGGGCTTGGACATAAATATTTAAGTGGATAATTTTTTTTGATAGCATGAATCTCATTTGAAGTAAATAACGCCATAATTTTTTCTTGGTAAAAACAAGATCCAATTTTTTTTTAAGATATAAGTATAATCTTGACCATAATATATAAGTTTGAGACTAATATAATATATGGTATGTTCACTATGATCATCATCATACTATGTAATTAAAGCACTAAAGCATGATGCATTGTAGAAGTATATAATAATAGGGGTTTATTTGGAATGGGATGCATAAGAATGAGTGGGTTTAAAAGGTATTATTTAATTGCATCATGACAAGAGTGTTTCTCTACGCTTTTGCTAATTACATTCAGAAGAAGAAGAAACTAAAGTTAATGGTCAGGGGTTTTATACGTTACCTAGATTAAGTTGCGCACTGTACCAGACATTATAGGAGCTCCTCTTTGGCTGTGGAGGAAGACACCTATAGATAAGAAAGAAACTCAAACAAGGAGAATGTTAGAGAGATATATGGTGGACTGCCAAGTGATATGCTCGGTCCCAGAAGTGTAGAAACTTCCTTGGGGGATGATAGCCCACTATTTGATAAAAAGATTGTCGTATAAAGAGAAATAATGAAAGACTAAGAAAGAGAAAGTAGACAATGCATACATGTTCTCTACAATCAATCTATCACAATCACCGACATCTGTAGTCCTGTCGACATCAGTTGGTAAAGTTGCTGACGTCGGTTATATTACCGATGTCGATAGGGGCAATGGGCCTTGGACGGGTCTCAAGTTATGTCTGTGGTTGACAAAGGAGTCTGGGAGTTTAAGGGTCTGTGCAGGGTTGCAAGATAGTGAATAGGGTCTGAAAGGGGGCAAAGATAGAGGGTAGGTATGAAAAGAGAATAAGAATATAAGGAAGGCTTTTCAGCCTTTCTACAGAAGGGGTCAGGTCTAGTTGATAGTATTTAGAAATAGTAACTAGAAAATGATTGCTAATGTACTCTAAATTACTAAAATAAGATAGAAGAATACTTAGCTCTATTTGAATGAAGAACCAAGAGTGTCAGGATGCTTGTTCCTGATGTGGCTGATGTAGAAGACTTCATACAAGCTTCCAATCCAATGTCTAGAGTGAATTTTGTAGAGTTTCTATAGCTGGAGAGTGATGATATAATCCTCTTACCTCATCCCAAAGCCTACCTTTGATATGCAAAGAGTCAGGGAGTAAGAGAATTCGCATTTCAGCCTCTAACCAAGGTTAGAATTTAGTTTTAAGTAACCGACATCGGTGATCCCACCGGCGTCAGTCGACAGTTGATCGATGTCAGCAGCTAGAGAATGGGTAAAAAGGCTATTTTTATCCTTTTGCCGTTCCTCCATCTGCCAAGTTTAATTGTCGTTAGTGAACAATCTAAAGATGGATTTATTAGGTGTGAGGGTTAGTGAGAGAGTTGGAATAGGTCTTAGGTAATTATGATTTGGAGGACTTAGTCATAGGGTGATAAATGGTCTAAGGGTGAGGTATCTAAGGTGAGGTGTCTAGGGTGATGTCATTAATTTAAAAAAGTAATTTATTTTAAATTAATAAAGTGTGTAAGGGACCAAGGGGAGTCGACACAATTTTGGTGTCTACATTTACCCCTTTTTGTCTTGTTGGTTGTTCTGACGAACTGCAAGACAAAAATAGGAGTAAGTTGCCCCAGGTATGAGATAAGGTGTAGGTTGCCCCAAGTATGGGATGAGGTATTCCCCCTCAAAGCGGGAGTCGAGGGAAGGTAACCTGATATTGGGTGCTGATTTGATAGGCAGTGGATGGGTATGGTGAAGTTGGAGTGTGAACGCTGCAATAGTTGAGATTGCATGTATACCACTTCACATGATAGGTAGGTCAAATTGTTGTAGGCAAGGTTGAGGAGCACTAAAATTAAATTAACTAGTCCCCAACTTTTTAGTCGTAGCTGATTGGGTTAAACGATCAAAGCTGTAGCTCTAATGGTTGAAGCAGACTAAAATTGAAATAATTGGTGCCTAGCTTTTTGGTCATAGCTGATTGGATTATTTGATCAAAGCTGTAGCTCCAATGTTCATCATGTTCCAATTATCTTGGGCTAGGAAGTGCTCTTGGAAAACACAAAAATGTCACAAATATTGGGGATCAACTTGATCGCGATCCGACAATAGGTGTAAGGGTTGTGGACAATTTGCTAACTATTCGTGAGGTAACATATGCAATCAAAACAACCAAGGCATATTTGTCTCAAAAGTGGTTATGGTCTAAGGAGATAGTCATGATTTCCAAGGTCATTGGTTGAGTCAGGCTAAGATATAGGTCATCTCAAGTGTAGTTTGTTGTGGATGGGGAGATGCATGCGATCTCCAATGTGCCCCATGAGAAGTCTAAGGTGGCTTCTACAGTGTCAGGGCTGGTTGTTTGGTCATGATTTTGGGTTGGTATAGATGGTCCATTAGATGGATGGATGAAGGAATGGCCGAGCTAACCTCAGAAGACCCCATGTCAACTGAGTGCTGCCTACATAGCCCCTGTTTGAAGGGCCTCAGGACAATGTAGTTCTCCCAAAAGGGAAGAAGAGTCAAAGAGGTCGATAATTGGTTTGGTCATGTTAATGGTTTAACACTTCCCATATGTTTGATGGTACATGCTTGAAATGATGAGTGTATGATGATGTTACAGCATTTTCCATATTATGTGATGGTGTATTTTTCAACATAGGTTATGTGGTTTTTCATCCCTAGTAATTTTCAATATTGGTGATGGATGTATGCTAAAAATGAAATGAGTTTATTTATGCTTCAACACTTTTTGTATTGGTGATGATATATGCTTGACATAAATTGTGTTTGGTTGTTAGTTTCCATGTGTATTATTTTCCATAGAAACTAATGTGAATGGGCTATGATAATTTATATAACACAAATTGATATTTGCATTAAATAAATCATGAGGTTATGTTAATGGTTAGAAAATGTTTTGGTTTGGTTTGGTTTGGTTTAGAAAATGATTTGGTTGTATGTGACAAAGGTATGTAAGAAGTGAAAGGTGTTTTGCTCTTTCATTGACAAGGACCATAATGGTAGCATAGATAGGGTTGGTGCAAACAAAAGCCCCATTCATGCATTACATCATTGACCATTGTTTGTGTTAGAGAAGTATTCAAATCACTTGATGTTAAGTGATCTCAAAATCCCTTGGGTATGTTGGGGTAATAGGTTTGATTATGTGAGATGTGAGGATAGCGTAACCCTTTCTAGCAAGGATAACTTTGCCCCTTTTATAGGTGACCCTGAGAATGACTATAGGCAAGTCCATGACTTATAGTTTGTCAGTCAAATTTTTCTTTTTTTTTGGTAGAATGATCAATGCGGGAAGTCTACGTGGGGATGTATTTTTGTTTTGTGGTCATATGTGAAGCTAATCGATGCGGGAAGCTTCTAAGAGAGTGCTGTTTGTAGCAAAATTTGGGCATAGCCATCCTTTGAGGGATTGGTCTATATTTTAATTTGTATGGTTGAATGTCTTTGAATAGCTGTCCTTCAAGGGAATAGTCTATCAATTACAATAATTATGCAACTATCCTTCGAGGGAGCAGTCTACAATTATAGTTTTATGACCTTTGAATAGGCATCCCAATTTTATATGTTTTGTGGACTGAAGTTTTAGTCATGAACTAGACTATAGAGGTTTAAGGTTTTCCCTTTTAGTAAGACAAAGTATTAATGTTTGTAGGAAAAAAGGGTTGAAAGGAATAGGAATGAGGATGATAGGGGTTGCTCAAGAGACGAGCTCAAGTTGAATATCAAGTGAACGAGTACTTGATTAATAGTAGAATGGTCGTAGATGCAAGGCATTAAGGGGCTCAAGTTCTGGCCGGCCTTCAAGAGAAGACAGACGAGAAGTCCCTGATCCATACTTGTGCGTTATGATATAAGGTTTGAGCCAATTAGGAGCAAACTTGCCTCATTTACTTCTTTCCATATTGGTCACGTGTTGGTTTTCTTTAAGGATGAGATCCCTGATTTTGAAATCTCCTCTTTCAGATTTTTGTTATAGGCACGTTTGATGCGATTTTGGTAGATATGAAGATGATTAAGAGCGGCAAGACGATGTTCATCAAGTAACTCGAGTTGAGCTAATCGATCTTGATGAAAGTCATCATTAGAAAGTATGTCATGCAAAGAGATGCAGTAGAGAAGGTATTTGTACTTCAAGAGGCAAGACGGCCTTAGTTCCATACACTAAAGAGAAAGGTGTAACACCCATAGGGGTTCGAATGCTAGTGCGATAGGCCCACAAAGCAAAGGGAATGTGAATGTGCCAATCCCTTCCAGTGTCGTTGACCACCTTCATTAGGATTTTGGTTAAGATTTTGTTAGAAGCCTCTACTTGTCCATTGGCTTGTGGGCAATAAGGTGAGGAGAAACTGAGTTTGATGCCAAAAGAGTCACAAAGTTTTTGAACGGTTTTATTTTTGAAAGATTTGCCATTATCGGTGATGATTTTGTGAGGTACATCGAAATGACAGATGATGTGGTGGTTGATGAAGTTGACAATTTTGTCAGCTTTAGTGGAGATGAGGGGAATAGCTTCCACCCATTTAGTGAAGTATTCTGTCACGGTGATAATAGATTGATGTCAGAGAGATGACTGAGGGTTAATCTCACTGATTAGATTTAAGCCCCATTGTGAAAAGGGCCAAAAATCCTTAGCAACTTGTAAAGCATGGCTAGGGACGTGAAGTAAGTTAGCATGTTGATGGCATTTGATACAACGCTGAACATAGTCACTACAGTCTTGGTGAAGAGTGGGCCAATAATAGCCCAGGCAAAGGATGCGTTTTGCAACCGAGTTACCACTGAAGTGTCCTCCACAAATCCCATCATGAACTTGTTTAATGGCATGAGATGTTTTAGTGGAGGTTAGACATCAAAGAAGGAGGCCATCAAAATCTCTTTTGTAGAGAAGACCCCTAGCATGGTATATCGAGCAGTACTCTTGATAAAAGCCTGCTGTGCATTGCTAGAGAGATCAGGAGGAATGATAGAAAAAGTTAAGTAGTCAACAAGTTGTTTATACCAAACATCATGTGGACTAGAGTTGATATTGCTGAAAAAGTTGATGTTAGTGGAAATATATGAAGGTAATGCCAAATGATGTACAGTGACATAAATTCTTGAAGAAAAAGATGAAGATGGTATGCGTGAGGCGAGAGAGGCCATAGTGTCAGCAAACTTATTCGTAGAGTGAGGAACAATTTGCAAGAGATAATGGTCGAAAGACTCTAGTAATGTGTCAACACGGTGTTTATACCATTGCAAAATTTTGTTTTTGGAAAGGTATGAACCGTTAATCTAATTAACGACTAGTTGTGAGTCGCCAAAGATGTTGATTGTCTTGATGCCTAAGGAAATGGTAGTTTAAAGTCCCAAAATTAAGGCTTCATATTTAGCCATATTATTGGTACATTCAAAGTCAAGTTTGAAAGAGAGAGGCATGGGATCACCCTTGTGAGGAATGAGAATGACCCCCGCACCTCCACCAAGTTGACATTTGGATCCATCAAAGAACATTGTCATTTGATAGAATATGTCATCAGTGGAAAGTGTGGTGATAGATTCATCAGGGAATTCACAATGAGAGGGTTGGTTGTTAGGTAGAGGGGCATCCGCTAGTTGGTTAATGATTGTTTGCCCCTTTATAGATTTTTGTTGGATGAATTCCAAATTGACCTCAGCAAGAAGCATGAGCCAATGAGCCACATGTTGGTTTTGGTATGGCTTGGAATGCATGTATTTGAGAGGGTCGATATGAGTGATGACGTAAGTTTTTTGATTGAGGAGATAATGATGAAGTTTGGAGGTGGTAAAGACTAATGCCAAGCAAAGTTTTTTGGTATGAGTATACCAAGTTTTGTAGTCAATGAGTGTTTGGCTTATATAATAAACCGCCTACTCCTGATGTTGTTCATCTCGATGCGTGATCATGGCACCTAAAGAATGATTTATTGCTGAGATGTAAAGATAGAAAGGTTGCTCATCTTTAGGTGGAATAAGGACTGGTGGAGAGACAAGATAATGTTTAAGAGCCTCAAAAGCCTCTTGGAAATCCTTATCCCAATTAAAGGAGATGTCCTTCTTGAGGAGGTGATGAAAGGGTTGACATCGGTCAAAAAGCTGCGAGATGAAGCGACGAATAGATTGAAGCTTGCCTTGCAGGCTGTGAAGTTATTTTAGATTGGTAGGTGGTGGCATCTCGAGTATAGCTTGAATCTTAGCAAGATCAATCTCAATGCCTGAAGAGAAATGATGAAACCCAAAAGCTTCCCTGAGAGAACCCCAAAGATGCATTTCTTGGGGTTGAGTCAAAAATTATATTGTAGGAGGCGAGTGAAAATTATTTTTAAAATGTCTAGGTGGTCACGGCAAAGCTTGGATTTGCCCAGCAGGTCATCCACATAGTCCTCCATGATTTTATGGAGGAGATCATGAAAGATATAAGTCATGGCACATTGGTATGTGGTGCCTACATTTTTGAGGCCAAAAGGCATAACCCTATAGCAAAATGTCCCCCATGGATTGATGAAGGTGGTTTTATGTTGATCTTCTGGCGCAATCAAGATTTGGTTATATCTTGAAAACTCATCCAAGAGTGATAGCATCTCATGACCAGCTGTAAGATCAACAAGTTGGTCAATGTTTGGTAAGGGAAAGTCATCCTTTGGGCAAGCTAAGTTGAGGTCACGATAGTTAGTACAAATTCAAATTCCCCCAGTTGCTTTTATGACAGGGACAATGTTTGACACCTATTGCGAATAATCAATGGGTTGGATAAATGAGATGGAGAGAAGATGTTGAAGCTCTCTTTGACAAGGAGTGCAATGTGAGGATGCATTTTGCAAAGCTTTTGCCTGATAGGCTTAGCCTCTAGGTTTGTGACGATGTTATGAATGACAATGTTAGGGTCATTGCCAGGCATATCGCTATAAGACCAAGCAAAAGCTTTGCTATGATCTGTAAGGAATTTGGTATAGTCAATTTGTTCCTAGGCATCTAAAGATTGACCAATCTTTAAAATGTGAGGAACATCGAAAGATGGGAGATTAATGTCAATAGTTGATTCATTTAACATAACCTGTGTTTTTGAAGGAAGGGATCGTTGAATGAAGGAGTCATCCACACCCATGTAGGTGAGTATGGCGTCATCGTCCATGCATTGGACGGTGTTGATGGTATAAGATTCATCATCTATCATGTCTGGATAAATGAGAGGAAGGGACCTTGATACCCCACCTAGTTGATAGGTCAGGGGTTCCAAGTGAATGGCATTTATGGAAAAAAAACTAGGAGGGATGGAGACCACCGACTCCATAGGTGAGGATGTGTGAATAGGTGAGGTTGGAGGAGATTGTTCTATGATAGTTTTATGGCGAGGGTTTTTAGAGGTTTCTGTAGGTTCTTCAAAACCTAGGCCATGTAGTTTCTTGGCATTTTGTATTGCCTCATTGTTTGGAGGCTCAACGAGCTGGTGGGAACCTTATTCATAGCACCCAAAGCCAAAACCCTTCCATGCACACCTATAAAGATAGGTGTGGGCAAAACTAGGGTTGCCGAGAAAGGAGAAATCAGAAGTGAATAGTTAGGGTGATGAAATAGGGTTCCCATCAGTAGGAGCTCAGTCTAGCCCTCCATAAATGAGATTAGTTTGAAGATTAGGAGGACCATATGAGACAACCATTCTAATGTGATGGTCATAGTTAGGGTGATGATGAAGTTGTCCATATTCTTGAAGAGTTTGGAACATGTCTAGGGTAAGCAAATGATACTCCCCAAGTGAAAGCCGTTGGAAGGTATCTTCCATAAGATCTTTTGTTGTCACTTGAGGAGAAGGTGTAGGTGTAACCGATGTTTGCCAACTTGTTGAGGCTTCTGCGGGTGGAGGTGGTGTTTGAATGGATGTTTTCAAAGGAATGAGAACATCATTGGGTCGATAAGTCATGTTGCATGTTTTGAAGGGGGAAGGGTCAGCAGGAATGACGTGAACTTGACCCTCATGTTCAAATTTGACACAACGATGTAGTGTCGAAGGGACATAGGTCATGGCATGAATCTAAGGTCATCCCAACAACATGTTGTATTATAACTCCCCCTTAATGATATAGAAGAGTTCTGGGACTGTTTGTGGGCTAACATGAATATGTAAGATGACGGTGCCAATGGTAGTGGTGGTGGAATCATTGAAGGAATGAAGAATTGTGTTAGTTTTTGACATGCAATTCTTTGGGAGGGCTAGTTGGTCATACGCATGGGTGGAAATGATATTGATGCTATCACCCCCATCAATCATAACCTACTTAATGTGAGTTTGATCAACATAAGCTGTGATAAAAAGGGCAGCA
Organism: Torreya grandis; assembly: GCA_037957365.1. Classification (NCBI taxonomy): domain Eukaryota; kingdom Viridiplantae; phylum Streptophyta; class Pinopsida; order Cupressales; family Taxaceae; genus Torreya; species Torreya grandis. Next base: position 395,717 of record JARHVA010001146.1, read on the forward strand.
TCCTGATCTTCCAAATTAGAAGTAGGAATTTGAGAATCACTAAAGGTAATGGAGGCGATAGTAGGTAATGATTGGACTAAGGCAGCTAGTGGTTGGGGGTCTTTAGGTTGGACCTCCACTACCTATAAAGCTTTGATTAAAGCTTGGAAATGTTGTGGAGAGCTTTGAATGAGGTTATACAAAGACATCTTCACAGGGGTTTGGTGAAGTTGTTTTACCATGGAATCATGAATTACCTCTGAAGATGTTTTATGAGAGGTGCCCAAGATTGAAATATTGGGTTTCAATGGTTGAAAAGGTTTGACAAATGGGTATGTTCAAGGGATATAAACCTTCTCTTTTCCTTTATCCTTTAAAATTTGTGACCTGGTGGCCACATGAATGGTGTTAATTTTGAATAAAGGAGGAGAAGGTGGTAAAGGGACCATAGTCTGATGATGGGATTCTGATGAAGGTGAGGAGGTTTGAGAGACATATGAAGGTGTCGAAGGTTTGTCGAAAGAATTTTCAACAAGAAGGTTGTCTTTTTCCATATATTGGTGAATGACAACCTTAAGGACACAATAATTTTTAGTGTCATGCCTAGGTGTGCAATGATATAGGCAAATTTGAGTGTCATCAAACCATGATGGTTTTGATCCGAGAGGTTGAAATGGTTTAATAGGTGGGAGAGTGATGCTAGAGGATTGTAATAATCGATGTAACAACAAATCATAGGATCTCGCTAATGGGTCTATGCTTGTTGTTGCAGTGGAGGCTGACAACTTCTATTTTGTAGGAGTTGTTGAGGGAGTTTTTCATACCATCTTTTTGTTTGGCAGTGTGGACACTTGTGTAGATGGGGCTTTGTTGGTGAGAGGTGCCAAGTTTTTTGAAGGAAGTATGTTTTTGATGGGTAAAGGTAGTAATGGAGGTAATTTGTTTTTGTTAGGTGTTGGAGTAGGGAGTACTCCTATTAAGGTAGAAGGGTGTGGGCCCAAAATAGAGGGCAATGGTGATGGTGGGGGAGGAGTTCTCCGATGTGGTTTAGTAGCCTTTTTCAATATGTTGTGAGTACCACTAGTATGGGGGGTGAGGTTCAAGTCTACCTTCACTTGTGGGTGAGTGAGGTTAGGTATGGGGCAAACACTAAGAGATTTAACTTGTTTTCGTATGGTGGTCGCTTATGAGTGTTTAGGTTCAAATGTGGATGGTTGAGCTTTTGAGTTATTAGAAGTAGAAGCCTGATCTTTATCAGCAACTTTAGGATGATTTGCCACAAAAGGGTTGAAAGTACGAGATGAAGTAGGATGTGTAAGATAAGGAGCTTTAAGTTGCTCCAAAAATGCCTCATGCTCTAAGTTCCTCGAATGGAGAAATCTTAAGTTTTCAGCCAATTGAGAAAATGGTTTGGAGGATGTTGCACGAGGCTTTATGATTGGTATTTTAGAAGATGTGGGTGGTTGTGAGACCATAAATGTGTTAGATGCGGTGATATTGGGCCACAGGCGAGAAAGGGCCATTACTAGATCCTCTTCGGTTGAAGTAGGTGAAGAGACAAGTTCTTCTCTTGGTGGAGAAGGAATTGGAGAATGTGGCTCCTCAAGATGATAAAGGGAAGGGATGATCATACTTTCTACTTGGGGTCGAAGAACGGGAAAAGTATGATCTTCCATGGGTAAAAAAGGATGAGGGTGGAGCTAGCAGCGCTGGTATCGTCAAAGCATCCTCCAATATAAGAGATTTCAAAGTAGACTCTTCTGTGCATACAAGGGGGGAGGATGGAGGACTAATAGGAGAAGAAGGTTCTTCCACTTGTGGAAGAGAAATAGGAGAAGAAGGCTCTTCTACCTGTGGTGGACAAATAGGAGAAGAAGGCTCTTCTACCTGTGATGGACAAATAGGAGAAGAAGGCTCTTCTAATTGTGGTGGACACATAGGTTGACTAACCTCTTCAGACTATGGGAGAGGTTGGCTAGGAATAAAAGGAGAAACCATGTCAACCATGTGTATATTACACTCTTGGGAGTCATTGGCCATGGTCTGTACGTTGTTTTGGCTAGGGGGATGGTTAGGGAATGGTTGTCTAAAGATGTCTATGTTTTGGTTAGCTGGCACATTTGGGTTATCCAAGACAAGATCCCCCTTGTCTAACATATCTTGAATAATGTTCTTGAGAGTTTTGCAATTGTCTGTGTCATGACCTTTGACACAATGATAATTACAAAAGTCATTCTCCCTATACCATGCTGGAATGGCTCGTGAGGGATCAAATTGAGGTGGTGGTCAAATTTGAGGGAGGTTAAGGACTCCCTGCTTTACAAGTTTATCCAACATAGAAGCGTATGATTCTCTTATTGGAGTATATTGACGCTGTACGTATCATTGTTGGAATTGTCATGTAATGCTTTGTGATGTAGAGGGTTCGGATTGGTTAGTTGTGGTAGAAGAAGATGATCTAAGTACCATAACATTTGCTAATCCCTTGGATTTGGAATTGGAAGAAGAAGATTTGGATGAAGGGTCATTTGATTTTGCATTAGTATTTTTACTATGCAGTTTGACTTTGTTTTCTTCGACAACATGGAGTTCAAGCTTCCTAGCCATGGTGAAAGCTTCGTCAAATGTATAGAATGTTTTGTCCCATAAATTAGATGAGATGTGTCTAGCACATGCTTGTGAAAAGAGCTCAATGAGCTCAGGTTGAGGTAAAGAAAAGGAGAGTTGGTTGATTAAACTTCTCCATTGAGCAATGAAATCAGCTATTGATTCATCGTCGAATTGTCTAATAAAATATAGGTTTGTGATGGAGACCTTTTTAGTGATGTTGATTGAAATGTGGTCAAGAAATAGTTGAGCTAGTTGAGTGAAGGTAAAAAGGGAATGACTGGTAATAGAACTATACCAATCAAGGGTGGCACCAGAAAGTGACATGGGGAATGTGCGAAGTAACAACACATCATCATGTGCTATAAGGTAAAAAGCGTGTCTAAACGCTCATAGATGTTGTTGTGGGTCCTCTTTACTCTGAAAATGAGTAAATTTCAGGAGTTCCCACTAGCTAAGATATGGTTGAATAGGGACCGAAGGATGAATATGTTCATTACAGATTTGTTCATATGAAAGAACATTCTTTGAACCTAAAATAGATGTCTCAAGGTTGGACATCTTATCCATCAGCATCTTGATTAGATCAGCTAATAGATTGGTAGGAGGGGCACCCCTTAGATTGTAGGGTACCTGGAAGATGTTGGGAGGGACGTAAGATGTGCTAGGTTGCATTTGTATAGGCGCAACATATTGGTAGTTTGTTATGGGGACTGATGTTGAGGTCAAGGGGACTTGTGCCATGGAGTTGGGGGGCACAAATTGACTAGGTGCTGCCAAAGTAGGTTAGATGGTGGCAACACTAGTTAGAGGATAGGTAGTTACTCTTGTATTTATGGGTGCAAGAGTGGGTGGGATAGAAACTAGCAAGTTTTGAAAAGGTGTTGAACTTGTTTGAATTGTTTGTTGTTGAGGGGGTACGGAAACCCCAATGGAGGTAGGTCCAAAAATGGAAGGGGAGGCCAACTCTTGAACGTTGGTGATGGTTGGGTTATTAGTTGAGGCAATGGCTTGAGTAACCATGGGTTGAGTAATAGAGGCTGTAGATATATTTGTCATTTCAACTAAGGAAGTTGGCATCCCAAGAACAGGGTTACCTGAAGGATCTCGTGTTTGGCTTCTCATGAGGTAGTGTTGGAGAGCCTTGACGTTGAGGTCAAGGAATCTCTCGAAGTCTTGATCCCCTATGGGAACAATAGGTGGTTGGTTTGAGGTTGGAGTACGCTCAGTGTCTGAAGGATACTCTATTAGAGGACTTGTTATGAAGGGTGAAGGTGGAAGTGGTTGTTGCCTTGCATGGTCAACAAGAGTTTTAGCTTGACTACGTGTCAGAACCATTCAAAGCAAAATCTGTTTAGGTTCTAAAAACTATATATTCCAGTCTCATAATTCTAGAATGTATGTTTGACAGCCAAAAAGTCAGGTTTTAAACTTGCTATTTTGAAAGAAATATTTTTGACAGTGGCCAACGTCAGTTAAATAACTGATGTCAATTATGTAGATTTGCCGAGGTCGGTGATATAACCGATGTCGGTGAGATGAGTTGCTGACATCAGTGGAAAAGCTGATGTCATTGTCTGTGTATTTCTAGAAACATAGAAAATTGATATTTTTGAAAGAAAGAGAAATTTTGAGTTGTTTTTGGATCTCAGAATGCGACCTCACTAGCTAAAAAATTAGATACAGTTAGAAAAGTAGATGATGGCAAGCAACCTCTAAACATTAAATTCCTAAGAATAAATTTTAGAGTCGTGGTGGCTTATGCCTTAGACGAATGTGTTTGGGAATTGGGCTTTTAGAATGGGCCCTAAAGTGGAAGTCTATGGTTGGTTTCGGGTTATGTTTTGGTGCTCAAAAATTTGTGTTAGGTTCCATATGTGGCCTGGTGCTAGGGGCTTGCTCCCTTCACTTCACAAACCCAGAGCTGAGCTTGGCTGCTTAGCCAATAAATGCTTCACCTATAGTTTATACTCTGTCAAAGAATAGAGTGGGTCCTCTCCATGGTAGTGAAGTCCAAGTAGGATTTCTAGGAAGGGTAAGGTATCTGCTAGGTGATGAAATCCTAGACGGGCCTTGTCTCAAGTATATTTAGGTGTTTGATTGTGTTTGTGGTCAGGTTGTGTAACATATGTGCACTATGATTTATTCATAATGTGTTTTAATTACTAAGTGAGAGGGCTAAATATGCATTCAAATAGGAATGAAATGCAATAGATTTTTAACCCAAAATTGAAATTTTTTGTTTGGATGCAAACAATTGAGAAGAGGTTAAGAGTATGAATTTCACTACTCTACGATGTAGGGAAAGAGTGAAAAGAAGAAAAAGAAAGTTCTTTTTAACTTGTGCTTATGATTTCTTTTCAAAATAAAAAGATAGAAGAAGAGAAATTTTCCTAATGCACCTATATGAAAGTTTGCCTTTTAGAAGAAGTGAACTCAAGGAAAACTCCAGGGTCCCACCGGGCGTGCCAGAATGTTTCTCTACGCTTTTGCTAATTACATTCAGAAGAAGAAGAAACTAAAGTTAATGGTTAGGGGTTTTGTACGTTATCCAGATTAAGTTGCACACCGTATCCAGACATTGTAGGAGCTCCTCTTTGGCTGTGGAGGAAGACACCTGTAGATAAGAAAGAAACTTAAACAAGGAGAATGTTAGAGAGATATAGGGTGGACTGCCAAGCGATATGCTCGGTCTTAGAAGTGTAGAAACTTCCTTAGGGGATGACAACCCACTATTTGATAAAAATATTGTCGTATAAAGAGAAATAATGAAAGACTAAGAAAGAGAAAGTAGATAATGCATACCTGTTCTTTGCAATCAATCTGTCATAGTCACCGACATCGGTAGTCCTACCGGCATCAGTTGGTAAAGTTGCTGATGTCAGTTATATTACCGATGTCGGTAGGGGCAATGGGCCTTGATGCCAATGTCGGTAGGGGCAATGGGCCTTGGATGGGTCTTAGGTTATGTCTGTGGTCGATAGAGGAGTCTGGGAGTTTAAGGGTCTATGCAGGGTTGCAAGATAGTGAATAGGGTCTAAAAGGGGATAAAGATAGAGGGTAGGTATGAAAAGAGAATAAGAATAGAAGGATGGCTTTTTAGCCTTTCTACGGAAGGGGTCAGGTCTAGTTGATAGTATTTAGAAATAGTAACTAGAAAATGATTTCTAATGTACTATAAATTACTGAAATAAGACAAAAGAATACTTAGCTCTATTTGGATGAAGAACCAAGAATGTCAGGATGCTTGTTCCTGATGTGGCTGATGTAGAAGACTTCGTACAACCTTCCAATCCAATGTCTGGAGTGAATTTTTCAAAGTTTTTGTAGCTGGAGAGTGATGATAGAATCCTCTTGCCTCGTCCCAAAGCCTGCCTTTGATATGCAAAGAGTCAGGGAGCAAGAGAATTCACATTCTAGCCTCCAGCCAAGGTTAGAATTTAGTTTTAAGTAACTAACATTGGTGATCCCACCGGCATCAACCGATGGTTGACCGACGTCGGCGGCTAGAGAATGGGTAAAAAGGTTATTTTTAGCCTTTTGCCCATTCCTCCATCTGCTAAGTTTAGTTGTCGTTGGTGAACGGTCCAAAGACAGATTTATTAGGTGCAAGGGTTAGTGAGAGAGTTGGAATAGGTCATAGGTAATTATGATTTGGAGGACTTAGTCATAGGGTGATAAATGTTCTAAGGGCGAGGTATCCAAGGTGAGGTGTCTAGGGTGATGTCATTAATTTTAAATAAGTAATTTATTTCAAATTAATAAAGTGTGTAAGGGACCAAGGGGAGTCGACACAATTTTGGTGTCTACAAAGAGTTGTCCCATTCAAATTTGTTATCCTTCTTAAGTAACCTTGTAAAATATTGTGTTTTATTTACCAATTGAGCAATGAAACATCGAGTGGTATGAATTTAACCTTGTAAGCATTGAAATTGGTTTAAATTAGTTGGTGATGGCATATCAATTATAAATTTTAATTTATTATGGTAAAATTCAATGTATTTTTGAGAGATGATAAAACCCAACAATTTTCCTAAAGATATGCCAAAATACACTTTTTTAGATTTAAATGTAAGTTATACTCCCTCAATCTTTTAAATGTTTGTTGTAAATTGATAATATGGTCATGATGATGCTTAGATTTAGATAATAAATAAACAAAATAATATTTAATTATTTTATGTATGTAATCATGAAAAATATGTGTCATGACTCATTTATAAGTTTATCTTTCATTGTTTAATCCAAAAGACATGACTATATAATAAAATGCCCTGCATGGTGTGATGAATGATGTATTTTCCTAATTTGAAAGAATAATTTTGATTTGATTATATCTTGAGAAACCATCCATGAATGATAACATCTCATATAATTAAGTGAAATCCACAATCATATTTATGTTTGCTAATGGAAAATAATCATTAGGATAAGATTTAGTTAGATCATAATAAACTATACAAAATTGAATATCTCTATTAGGGTTTGTCACATGTATAATATTATAAACCCATTCAAGATAATGGACAATGTGAATGAAGTTGACATTGAAAATAATTTCAACTTCACTCTTTACTATTAGACTTTGTCAAGAGCCAAAGAAAATTGGAAGAATTATAATATGAGTTCAATATTCACAAAGCTTTTCTCAGATGGCTCATGAAAGACCATACCCACTTGAAACAAAAAATTGGCAAAATAAATTAAAAAGATGGGATCTATTGTACCAAGGAAAAGGAGGTAGAATTGTTCTCCATGATTGAATCACTCACTAATCGAGTCTATAATCTGGAAAAAGAAAATAAGGATCTCAAAGACAAGCTTTCTATCTTGGTCAACTTTAGCAAAGTCACTATCAATAATGCCATGAATAGCATAAAAGGACTATCCATGTGCTTTAATAATAAGGAAGAGACTACTTAAGGAATCAAACCTAAAAAAAGCTCAAAGGCATCATCAATGGTAGTGAGGAGGATAGAATCAACAGAGTCATCGATAAAAACCTCAAGATCATGATCAAAGAATGGACCAAGGCTTATGAAAATTGGAAAATCTTCAACAACTAATTGCTCCAAGTGCTAGCTTGGTCTAGTGTGTGCTATCATTTTGTTGTGTTTTTGCTGTATTTATTTTATTTTTATTCTTTTTTAATCCTTCTTTTCCTTGGGAGTTTAAATTGTTATATTCCTATGGGTATCCATAGGATTGATAGCATTGTATGGGCTGGGTCCCCTTAACACCCACTTTTACCTTCAGTAAAAAAAAATCAAGTTTTCGATGCATATTCTTTATTTTTTTACATTACTAGTTTGGCATCTAGATATAACACCATGGCCACTGCTAGGTCAATTCCAGGCATGTATTTATATCCCATGTAAATAATTTCAAATCATGTATAGATTTTTTAAGGGATTTACCTTCATCATTTTTTAACATGGTAGCCATGAGTACCATTAGTAGATTATTTTCTGTATCAAAATTAAACTCAATAGTTTCCACATTATTTAATGTTGATTGATCTTCCATAGATGGAGTGGTAGGAATATTATTAGGACTATCTTATTGCATATATGGAAGAAAATGACTTTTGCCAAAATATATGTGTGTATTTATTGTATGAGGTAATATTTTATTATGATGGAAGTAAAGAAGATCCACATATGCACCTAGCTATTCTATAAGAGACTCATCATTTGAAAATTCTTCCAATGTCAATATTTTTAGTAAGATAGTGTTATCAATGAAATCAAAATACACTAATTATAGTTTATAAACATGATTGACTTGATTATTATGATCAAAGAACATATGCATGGTAGGTATGAAATTAGGAGGTTGATTACTTGATTAAGTCCATGATAAGTGGACTTAACATTATATCTAAGGATCTCTTGCCTTTCATTATGAGAAGTAGAAATAGGACATTCAATACCTTGTGCATGTTTTCCCAACCCTCCTCTAATAATATACTTATATTTTTATAGGTATTTAAATCCAAAACCATATTAATTGAAGTTGATGGATAAGTCATTCAAATGTGGAATAAATGAGGGTAAATAAATAGGTGAAGTAGAGGGTGATACTTTGATGGAAGAAGGTGTTTATGGCAAAAAATTGCATGTCAATGAATCAACCCTTTTACCTAAAATGAAGGTCAATATATCGAACCTATTTAATCATAGGGGATCTATGGAGAAAATATTGCTCTTAAAATGTGTATATGGGGTTTTTATTAGTTTTGAGAATAATGTGACATTATACATAACAAATTAAGCATCATTATATTTAGAAATAAATTTACTTCTTCAATGTATAAACTTGGAATCATATCTAAAGATATAATCTAACATATCCAACTAAGTAAAGCCTATAAGAGAGGTAATCTCTTGAAGGAAATATCTATGATCCATTATAATTTAATAATGTCTTTATTTATTAGTTTCAATGCCATAACAACTAAAATATAAAAAGCATAACAAATCGAAAGATAAATAAAAGAAAAGAAAATGAAAACCAAACAAGGAAATAAAGACAAAGAATAACATTTATCTAACAACTAACCAAGTAAAAGCAAATAACAACTTAGTACAATAAATCTAACATCTAATATAAGAATAGAATCAAATAAGATCTAAGACTCATAAACAATAAGATTAATAAATTACTAGATAAATACTTAAACTAAAGTAACAAAACTAAACAAATGGATATTAATTAAAAGATTAAGAAATAATAAAATAAGATAAGTAATTAATATAAAAAAATAACTTAAAACAACAAGATAATGAAGAAAACAAAATGAAAAATGAATAACTACTTGAATAGTATTTAAAGAAATAACTAAAAACTAAGAAACTAATAATCAAGAAGAAAAGAAAATCAATACTAACAAAGTAAGAACAATCAATCTAAGAACTAATCTAAATAGGAAACTAAATATAATTAACCAAGTGAATAAAAGAAACTATAGAAACAAAACAAATGAAGCGTGCAAGACTTTGAAATAGAATTAAATTAGGGGTATGAAAAAAATAAACTTTATTGAAAAACCTTTAAATAATTTTGATTACAAATAAAATCTTCATAAAAGATCACTATACAATTGATAGCTTAATAATTTATCACAAAATGCGATGTTTTCATCATCATTTATGAAAATTACATGAAATTATATGCATATGAGTGCATATATGAAATCATCAATGACATTAATACATGATAATATTCAGATAATCAGTTATAAATAAATCAAGAAACCTAGATATACGTATGTTATTTAAGTATATTTATTCATCATTAGAGAAGATATCATTTGGTCTATCTACAAGTGATTATTCAATCTAAAAAATGATTGCATGTAAGACAAATGATATTAAAGTTTTGAAAACTTGAAGATTTATTAATATCTACATGTCTCTCCTTTTTTTTATTTGTCTTCAATCTCCTTATACAAAAATCTTCATTGAAGATGGTTATGGTTGAAATTATAACTAAATTTAGCTAGTTATAGTTATAAACTTAATGAACTTTTTCAAAGTCTATTACTTTATATTTAGTTGATTTATAAGTTATACAGTTTATAACTTGAATTGATGTTTTGAATTTTTGAATAAAGTTTAAGAAATTAAAAATAATAATATAGACCAACTTAGTATTCTATAATAGGTGGACGCCATTTGACTTGTCAACATAAATAGACAACTATTGACATGCACATATCAATAAATACTTTTTCAAATGATCTAAAAATTAAACAACATCATAAATCCATAATAACATAACATAGTCAAAGTGCTGATGAGATGTAAAAGGGTTGGTAAAGTGGGGTTGTGCCCAACCCCACCTATATTTGAATCTCATTGGGAATCTAAGAGTCTAATTGTAGCCATTTGAGTTGATTTAATTCATGGGTATTGGGCCTATAATTATGTCCTAGACTTGGTTCATATCTTTGGGATCTTAAAAAGCTACATTACTAGTAAAAAAACATAACATAGTCAAAGTAAACATCATATGATTAAATGTCTACCAAGTCAACTATCCAAGAAAGTATCACTGCATAAACAAGCTAAAATTACTACAAAAATAAAATTTATCATCAAGTTACTAAACAAATATGAACATCCATCATGCTATCAAAATTGAAAATTCTCTCAAAACTGCAACTGTCTAGACTACCAAATCTACTAAATTTTTTTAGAAGTGTAAGTATGAACAACATAACAATTTTATAAACAAAAATTATAACCATTGAGCCAATAAAAATAAGAAAACACCATCAAACTAAAAAAACTCATGGATTTGAATCACTTTCGAAAACTAAATAAATAAGAGAAACCCTCTTATCTGTTTAGTACTTAGTGTACTCCGATGGCACAATAGGTAAAGCAATAAAGTTTATACCTCCACAATCATCATCAATCTCAAGTTTCACCTTATTCAACACGTAAGTCACTAGGGGTTGGGACATAGGGCTACCAACATTTTTTTTCTCAAGGACAAAGGGTCATTAGATACAAGTGTAACAAGTCTAGGTATAGACACCAAAAATTTACACACCATGATTATGAGTATCAAAATAACCATTAAATACTTTAAGACCCTCTTGAGACCAATATGACCATTTGACCCCTAACTGAACCTAACCATAATTAATTTAACCAAACTAGCTTAACCTTAGCTTTTACCCAATCTGACCCTTCACCCTCGATCTTCGACAGTCACATTGACTATCGATGGTCACCCTTACCATCAATGATTAGGGTGTACCTCCTCAACCAATAACATGCAAACTCATGCACATTGCTTTTATACAAATAACTCATCTAAATCCAATTTCAAACCATTGCATGTATGAGTTAAAATTAGAAAGCCTAGTTTATGTCTTATTACAACTCTCTTGCCTTGATTATAAGAAGAGAGGAGTAAAGAGGTGAAATCCATCTATAATTATTATCAAGAGCTTGTGCATGCATAATTCTCTTTTTATAAGTCAATCATCATCAGCAATCCAATAAACTAGCTACTACATCAGAAAGTCCACTTGCCATTATAGCTTTGCCAAAGTGCCAAGTACTATTACTCTACTAGTATCATGTCAGACTCCACCAACAAGTCAACCAACTTAATCAATCACCCAATATGCTTCTACAAGATAAGTATTTGATTTTCAATATTCAATTACTTTATTTGACTTTCACATCTAGCCCAACACTAAATCAACTCCCAAAATCTCACTTTGAGATCATGCCAATCACCCTATTATCAACCCAAATCTACACATAGTAACTATGGATGGTTGTATTAACCATCGATGGTCTATCTAACCACTGACTATCACCCTAACCACCAATGGTCACCTTAACCACTAATGGTCATCCCAACCATTGGTGGTCATTGTGGTAGTAAATCCATTAAGTTGTTTTCACCTACCTATCCCCAACCAAACCTAATTTTTTGTGTCCCTACCTATTCATATACCCCTACCTAATTTTTTTAAGCATACATTAATTATCTTATCACTAGTATTAATTATCTTATCACTATTTTAATAATTTCTAATCTATTTATTAGCGAGCATTTTTGTGTTCCATTTTTAGTGCCTTATTGTCTATTGATGCAAGTAATTTTTATTCTATTTTATAAACTTAATTGTTTAAAATGTGTGGATTGATAACCCCTAAGGAAGCTCTTGCTTCTGGGATCTAGCTATCACTAGGCAATCCACCAAAATATCTATCTATTATAAAAATGTGCTTTAGTGCTTTCTTATTTATAGGTCATCCAATCTAAAGAGGAGCTATTTACAATCTTCTAATTCTAAGTGTACACAATCAAATAGGTTTTTCAACCATACCCATATTTTGTTTCTTATTTTCCCTATCCAATCATAAACATAAATTCATTGAAACATTATAGCATGCCTGGTGGGACCCTTGTGTCTCTACTTGGGTTCTTGTTTACTCACATTCTCTCTCTATTCTATGCTCATTAATGAAATCAAAAGTTTTTTTGGGCCTAAAATTAAGTGCATACATCGACTAATTGAAGGTTTAGTTCACATAGCTTAGCTTAAAAAGAAAGTAATCTATCGTAGCTTCACTCTTTGTTGCGCACACTTAACCAAACCACTTTCATCAATTAAACATAAAAAAAAACTTGAGACAAAGCCTAAATAGGATTTTATCACCTAAAAGTAACCTTACCCTTTCTTGACAATCCCACTTGGAGGTCATTAATAAGGGTAGAACCAACTCAACTCTCTGGTTGAGTATAATTTCTAGATATCAATATATATTGGTTAAGCACCTGACACCCTTATCGATACGATGTGTAAAGTGAGGGGGTAGGCCCTAATACCAAGCCATGTATTGATTTCAATATAGATTGTTTTTGAGAACCTAAACACAACCTAAAACCAACCCTATACTTCTTCTCTAGTACTTGCTCTATAAACCAATTTTAGTCACACAATTTCTTAAGGCATAAGCCAAAAGTGAGATTAATTAAAAATATAGGGCTTAATATATCTTTTAGAGTGTGATTTGATTTATTTGATCATTTTTTATCTTCTCTTTGTTTTATTAGTGAGGCTATTTGTGTTTCCTATCTCCCCTATCTCATATGGTTCTCACTTATCAGTAGCAAAAATACCTTGTGAAGAAAAACCCATCACCAAGCCAACCTACCTCTTCCACCTCTTCATTCATGGACTACATTTTTGAACCATCATATTCTCCTCATCCTTTGGGAAGTCCTACTTTTCGTCAGGAGGTTCCTAAAGGAGATGTGTATTTTTCCACTTTCTTTGATAACAATCTTGTAGCCTTACAACATTATCTTACAACCATGTCTTACCATATCCTAGCTTCAACCCCACCCATAGATACACCTTATGGCATGCCTCCCCACCTCATGGGGAGAGGACCTCTATTTCCATGATTAATACCCAACTATTGACTACCCAAGTTTCTTCATCAACCAATAACCCCTTCGAGGCTACCATAGAAAACTAACCAACCCAAAATATCACTGCCCTTATACCTTCTAATCATACTAACAAATCTTTCATGAATAGTATTTCCCACCTCTAGCATTACCAACCTTCCTTTAGCTACCCAAAATCCATCAACCACTAATCCATTTCAAAGACTTGTAGTGTTCATACCCTCTACCTTACCACCTATCAGTATAAAGGTCACCACCCTTCCATAGATCACCAACCCAACTACCGTTCCTATCTAATAAGTACCCCTTACACCAAACTTTTTCTACATCCCTAACCTACAAGGGAATGTACCCCAACCCACTACCCAACCACTAAAATCTACCTACCCTTATGTATCTCTCCTCAACCATTAGCATCCACTAACCAATATGTGGTAGCCTCCCAACCTTTTACCCACTATTAGTATGTCTCCCAACCACCATAGTAGTATGCATCTTATAATATTCCAGGTGCACAACCCAAAGCAGACCTAATGAATATGCTTATGGACAAGATGAACACTTTAGAGTCATCCATTTAGGGTGTTCACAACATCTTGTCATATGAATAAATCTATAATAAGCCCATCCATCTATTCATACCTATCAGACCATATCCTCCCCAATTGGAACTTCCCAAGTTCTCTAAATTTAAAAATAAGGAGGATCCATAACAACACCTTAGGGCATTTATACATGCTTGTAGGGCATTTATACATGCTTGTTATTTCATCACCTATGATGATTCCCTTCTTCTCCACACCTTCCCCATGTCTCTAGTCAGTCTGGCATTGGATTGGTATAGTACCATACCAAAGAAATCCCTTTTCTCTTTCACCCAACTAGCTCAAACTATCTTGGACCACTTTTTGATCAATATCTCCAAGAAAGTTTTTGTCACCAACCTCTACTCTATCTAGTAGTTTGAGGATGAATCCATTGTCAGTTTTGTGGCTCATTGGAGGAACCTAATTAACTAACTTTCCTTCTCCCTACCTCAACCCTAACTCATAGAGCTCTTTGCTCAAGCATGTGCCAAGCATATCTCCTCTACACTATATGTGCAAAGATTCTAAACCTTCGATGAAGCTTTTACCATAGCACATAAGCTAGAGCACCAAGCCATTAATGAAGGAAAGCTAAAGATTAAAAACAAAACTTTAATCTACAAAACCAATAAGGCTTCTTCCTCTAGGTGAACCAACTAGTCCAATACCAATACAAAAATCAAGGGAACTATAAATGTGGTTGTACTTGAGGCCATTCCTCCACCTTCTATCAACCAACTAAATTCCTCTAGTTCCTCAAAAATAAAAAATAAAAATCAAAATGACTAAAAGAAATTCACCCCACTTGGAGAATCTTATGCCTTTATCTTAGATAATTTATTGAAATCCAACATCATTCAACTTCCTACTATCAAACCTCATTATTAGTTTGATACCTCTCATTCTGCACCTAGTTGGTTTAATAAGAATGATCTATGTGCATTTCATTGGGTAATAAGACATGACATTAGTAGGTGTAACACCTTCAAGAGCTTTATCTAATCCCTCATTAATAAAGGGGAGCTTCCATTGGATAACCCAAATGTACCATCAAACCAAACCCTTGATATATTTAGGCAACCCTTCCCAAATCATGCTCCTACCAAGACTGAGAGCAACAACATGGAGTGTTCTCATGATACCCATACAATTAACATAGTCCTTGATGTACTCATTACCAAATGACCTAGTACCCAATCTTATGGTCCTTTACCTCCTCCATATATTAAGATGGTGGGATTAACTTCCCTTCCTTTAGAAATTTGAATTGAGGAAGTACCATCCTCTCCTACTCCACTTATTGAGGTAGTGGAATCAATAGCCTCCATTACAACTAACTTACTAGATCACCCAACCATTATCACCCTATCTTTACCTTCAAATACCGATCAACCCACTCCCCCTTTGAAAACCATTCCCAAGGAAGAAACCCCCATGTCTACTCCCCTGATGGAGGAGCCACCTATCTCAACCTTACATCCTTTGATTGATTAAGAGGATGAGGTTACCATCCCTGTGTCTCCACCTAGGGGCTTATCTTTTAGGTATATTATTTAAGGAATCAAACCAACCTACAAACCATTATTTATGCTAGTACATAAATTATAATTTATCTCTAACCCTGACATGGATCAAGCCACCTTATAACATTAATCAGGGCTACCTTATATCACTAAGTAATAACCTCCAACCATACCTTTAGCAGACCAACCCACCACTTTTACTATCTAAACTCCTACCCTATCATCCAAACCAATAACAACTTCTACCAATCTAACAATCGCTCAACTATGTAAGGCACCTAATCCTCAAGCAACCAAATCACCTTCTCAAATTGAATGAACTAAACTAATCAAGAACCTTATCACCTTCCATAGGAGCTCACCTTACTAGAACCAACAACCAAATGCCAAACTAAAGCAACCAAGGCAATAAAACCACTCAAAGGATTGAAGGCCCAAATTTTACATCCCTCAACCTTGCCTTCCATTTTAGGACATCATCATTCTACCTTGATTAGGAATCCCCTTATCTATACCAAAACCCTACCACCTCTTTTAGTCACACTTTCACAATTTCTTTTTGATGTACCTCTCTTCACCATCCCAAAAATACCTAAGATACCTACCTTACGATCCTCCACCTCTAGTTCATCAACCTCATTACCCAAATTTAAGCCATCAAATAAGCATACCACCCTACTCAAAATACCTACCATCAAACCTATTCCCAGACGGCCTTCTACCCCAACCATAAAAGCAAAAATCACTACACCTTTACCACCTTTGGCTAAATCCTACTCAAACATTTTCCATAGGTTATTTTAAAACTCTTGTTAAGCCTTACCACCCATCAGACCCTTTGACCCCCGTGCTTCAAATCCCACCTAATATAATGAACACCATTCCTTTTCTTATCATAGGACACCTGGCCATGATACAAAGAATTGTAAATCTCTCCAAACCATTATATAATAAATTTATGATGAGGATGACCTATTAACATATGAATCTCATATGGTACCCATACCAATCCAACCAATAACCATACCTACCCAACGCTTACCTACTCCTCCACTCTCACTTAAGTGTGAAGATGACTCTAACTAGTCTACTACCTTAACCTCTCCTTCTATCTATACTATCAATGTGGTCACTAAATCATAATAAGAGGATAAGGGGAAGTCTAAGGTGTCTATTCCATGGACATATCCATCTTCAACCTCCCAACCAACCCACACCCAACCATCTCCATCTTTTACCAAACCCAAGGTATCTATGTTGGGTGCCTCCCAATCTAACCCCTTAAAATCCATCAAGAGATTTATCCTCAAGTAGTTTCACCAAAACCTAGAGAAGATGAGCTTGTATGAGTTAATCTCTACCTCTCCCCATCACTTTTAAACACTAATATAGGCTTTACAATCCATTAAGGTCTAACCCAAAGACCCTCAACCTCTAATGTTGTCACCCTTCAAATTTCCAACCTTGTTACCTTAAGGACTCATAAATACCTTCCATCCATCCCAAGGATCCAAATCCCCCTCTCTTTATCACTTCCTACATCAAACAAACCTACATAAAATAGGTCATGATGAATGAGGGGGCTATCATTAACATCATATCCTCCCATGCCTACAACCAACTCAAATTTTTGTTCAATGTCATGTCTAGAACCTTGACCATCCTTTAATCATTCAATGACACCATGACCATCACCTTGGGAACTATCATCCTTCATAACCATTTAGGACCTCACATACTCCCTAAACTTTTCTATGTAGTGGAATGAGAATTCCTATTCAATGTTTTGTTGGGATGATTCTAGATCCATTCCATGGGTTGTGTCCCCTCCACCCTTCACCATTGCATTAAATTTGAGCACGAAGGATAGGTCATCTCCATCTAAGCTAACCCAAGTCCTTTCTTGACATGCAACATGACCTATCACCCTAATGATGTACTCATTTTACAATTCTAGAACACTCTTAACATCTAAAACCCAACCCTCAACTATCAAAGTAGATATCATATCACCTTCTACAGATGAGGAATCAACTAGTTCCTTTATCCTTTTGAACTAAATCCCCACCATGGATCCTTTGGAATCAACGTTCCATCACCTTTCACTAGGGGAGTATCACCTTTTAGCCTTTGCTGCTTTCCTTACTCCTCATGAGTATGGGTAACTCACCAATTATCCAAGTTATGAACCCAAAGTTAGAACTATCATTCCATTTAGACCTCCCAACTGTCAGACCCATTTTGTCTATGGGGGACTTGATTCAAACCTTAGTAATTCTATGACCTCTCTTTCACCTAGGTCATTTATTGAAAGTTCCCCTACTTAGATTAACTGAGCTTCAACAAGACATACCTCCATCAATGTGATTAGAAAGGCTTTGGTCTTGGGTGATATGATCATGAACCACATGAATTGGTCACCATTGAAACTAGGAAGCCTCATGAGAAGCAAAAACTTGGTTTCAACCTACCTAACAAGAATAAACCCAAACCACCTACCACTACCATTATTGAGGAAGATACCTCTTCCTCACTGACCTCTCCCTTGTCTACATGTGAGGATGATGACATCATCCCACCTAACTTTATTTTTTTCATCTACATGATTAGCCTCAAACCCTTGACTTATAAAAAGGAAGGGGCAACCATAAACATCCCTTTGACCCATCTTGAGATGATAGGAGAAGACTCCCTTACCATTAACACTATTTAGTGTTAGGATGATGATTATATTCTCACCTACTTTGGTGCCCCAGATTCATTCATCCATAAATCCCTTCCTCTTGATACCTCAACCATGTTGAATGAATCCACCATAAATATCAACTTGGGCACTTCAAACAACCCTCACATTGTCAAACTTGGCCAATCGCTAAATGGTGAGGAAATTTGGGACTTCCCTTCTTTCCTTTATGACCACAACATAACTTTCACTTGGTCTTACAGGGACATGCTCATAATTGAACCTAACATTTCTACCCATAACATAGTCACTAACTATGATGCCAAGCCTATGAAGTAGAAAATTTGATGCATGCACCCTCACATAACCCTTCTCATCAATGAAGAGTTTTAGTGTCTCCTATCTATCAATTATATTCAACCCATTGACTACCCCCAATAGGTCTCAAATGTTTTACCTATCACCAAAGACACAAGGGGACTACACATTTGTGTGGACTTTCATGACCTCAACTTGACTTACCCCGAAGATGACTTTCCTCTACCTAGTATTGACTAGCTTATTGATCTTACAGCCAAGGATTTTCAAGATATAATCATATATTAATTTCTCTTAAATATCTGCACAAGACTAAATTTACAACCCCTTATGGAACCTTATGCTATAGAGTCATGCCTTTTGGACTAAAGAACACTGGTGTAACCTAACAATGTGCCATGACATATATCTTCCATGACCTTATCCATAAGATTTTCAAGGACTATATGGATAACCTTATCAAAAAATCAAAACTCTAAAAAGATCATTTAGCCACTCTTAAAATCATATTTGAATGCCTCATCCACTATCATGTTTACCTTAACCCCAAGAAGTGTATTTTTGGGGTCTTATCAGGAAGGCTTCTTGGCTTTATTATCTCCTTTCATAGAATCAAATTTAATCCTACCAAGATCAAATCCATCCTCGACATGCTTCTTCTAACCAACCTTAAGCAACTCCATAGCTTGTAATGGAAGCTTCAATCCATTCATCACTTTATCTCCCATCTTTTAGATCGATGTCAACCCTTCCACCACCTTCTAAAGAAGGATATATCTTTTAAATGAAATAGTGACTGTTAAAAGGCCTTTGATTCACTCAAAAAATACCTTTTGTCTCCACCTATACTTACCCCTCCTAGGGATGACCAAACTTTCTAACTTTATATCTATACCATCAACCATTCCCTAGGGTTAATGGTAGCTCACCAAGATGAACAACACACAGAGCAAGTTGTATATTACATTAGCCACATGCTTATATAATATGAGACTTATTACACCCATACTAAGAAGCTTTACTTAGCTATAGTCTTTATGGCTACAAAAATTTGTGACTAGCTTCTTAACCACAAAACCTTTGTCATAAACAACACTAACCCACTTAAGTACATGCACTCCAAAACATATAAAAACTAGCATATGGCTAAGTGGCTTATGCTCTTAGTAGAGTTTGACTTTCATTTCCTTTAGCAAAAGTCAATTAAGGGGCAGGTCATTGTCAGCAAATTAGCTGAGGCACCTTTAGTAGGAAACTAACCTCCTCCTCTTGATTTCCATAATGAGTCCATCATAACCCTCTCTTAGGCAGATTTTGTCTTTCAAGTCAGCATGTTCTTTGATGGATCAAAGTGTTAACATGGAGGGGGAGTGGGTATCATCCTTATTCAGGATCGATTTTGAATGTACCAATAATATGGCTAAGTATGAAGCCCTAGTGATAGGCCTTCAAACTACCTTATCCCTTGGAGCCAAAACAATCAATATATTTGGTGACTCTTAGCTAATGGTCATTCAAATAAATGGCTCTTAACAGTGTAAGAATGATGTTCTACAACACTATAAGTAACTAGTTGTTGAACTCTTAACATCATTTGAATACTACTACATCCTATCAACCCTATGATCTATTAAAAAGTTTGATAAAACCATGGATTCCCTTGCCTATTAGATCCCATATACACCCTCAAATTCTAAGCTATCATTACTTACATACTTACCTAACCTTACTATGTCAAACTAGACTCTCCCACCATTTTTAATGTGAAAGAGACCTAGGCTGACCTTTGGTATTATCAAACCTTCAACTATCTTAACCTTACCATAATTTATTATGGTATTTTAAAGATCACTCAAAGATCATTTATCTAGAGTAAATTATGTTATGCCATACTAGGAGGTATCCTTTATAAACATATCTTCAATAGTCTCCTCTTCTGCTGCCTACATAGTTAAGAAGTTTATCACGTAATTAAGGAAATACATGATGAAATATATGGAGGCCACTTTAGTGGCCTCACTATCGCTAAATGTATCCTACACCTCAGCTATTATTGGCCTGCCCTTAACTAATATTTCTATGATTATGTGAAAGAGTGTGTCAATTGTCAACAATATACTAATCGACATCACGTGCTTAGCCATAGTCTTCAAGTTTCTATTGATTTCTAGTCCTCAAAATGGGGTTTAGATCTCATTGGTGAAATTAAACCCCATTCCTCATAGTGACACCACTATATCATCAATATGGATGAGTATTTTACCAAGTGGGTAGAGTCTATTCCTCTAGTCTCGACCAAAGAGGAAAATATTATCAACTTTATCAACCACCACATTATCTATCATTTTGGTGTTCCTCATAAGATCACCAAATATAGTAAATCCTTTAAGAATAAGTAAGTCTAAGGTTTACGTGATGTATATGGAATTAATTTAATCTTATCCTCACCCTATTACCCTTAAGTGAATGGAAAAGCTAAAGCCTATAACAAAACTCTTAAAATATGCTAACTAAAATGGTCAATACATTTGGTCAAGATTAGAATTTGTACATCCCCTTCACCTTGTGGGCATATCATACTAGCATTAGAACCCCTATGAGTGCTACCCATTTCACTCTTGTGTTTTTTGCAAAGGCTATTTTTCCTCTCGAAGTTCAAATCCCCTCTCTTCACATATATTTTTGAGAGCTCATTTCTGAGGATGATTATCATCAACACTGTTTGTCCCATATCAAGCTACTTGATGAGCATCATTTAGCAGCCCTTACCCATATCCATGTATATCAAGATCACATCAATCATGACTATAAAAAGCACCTTAAAGTGTGAGAATTTAATATTAGAGACCTCATCTTAAAGGAAAATCAACATGTCACTAATATGGAAAAAATAAGTGGGGCAAATTTGCTTTTAATTAGCCTGGACCTTATATCATAACCCACAAGTATAGATTAGGACCTTACCATTTGTATTGTCTTAAAGTCCACCTAGAGCCTCATCCCCTTAATGCTTCACATCTGCATCCATTCTTTTGTTAAGAAAGATCAAGTTCACATTTTGTTGAAGTTAAGCTCATCCCTTGCTATTTAGCTACATTCTATCTCTCTAGTTTAGGGGCAACTGATTATAATCAAATCATGTGATTATCTATCACCAACATAAACTTATCTTAAATAATGGGTATCATGTCTTTGCCCATGGCATGGTTTTCATGGTACTTTCCACACCTTCATAGGATGGATTCCTATGATCATTGTCACCTAAACCTATTGACACCTAATCAAACTTGTTGTGCATTTAGGTTTACCTTCATAAAGGTGTAACACAAAGCTATCCTAAGCAAGTATATGTTAAGAAAAATATAAGAAATCAAAGTAAAACCCCTATCATTAGCATTCATGGGTCATTCTTAGCATTCACAGACTAATCCCTTGAAAAATAATTGTTGGAAATTTATTTGAAATTGACAAAATGTAAGGTGGACTACTCCCTTGAAGGACAACTATAAAAATATATTAAATAAAACAAATAATCTTAGACCAATCTATTAAAGGATGGATGAGTAAAGCATTTTGTCAAAATCATAACACTTTTATGGAAGCTTCCTACATCGAGCAACTTCCCATATATAACAACAAAGCAAAAGACCCATGATCAAAATCATAACAAAAGCAAACTAATTTTAATAGTTGTAATCAGATATCAAACAAAAAAATAAGGTGAAAACCCTAATACAATTTCACAAGTAGACTTATCACATCGATTAGTCTACACTGATTGGCATAGACTTTTTTATACTAACTCTTTGGACACTTATTGAAGAGGCATACTAGTCTCACAAGAAGGTTCCATTTTTCACCCATCTCTTCTTTACTCACTATAAGCAAGGGATTTTGAGCTTAATTGAAATTATGTGGTCAAGAAACCTTTTTAACCAACTAATGAATGCTAATGTGAAACATTCAAAGGGCGTATGTTTATTAATTCAATCCAAGTTTAGTTTTGTTTTAGTCCTTATCAATGAAGAAACATTGGGCCCTCTTCTGATCCTATCATGCCTAGTTGATATTTTCATTATGATGTTTTCTCTTGATTGTATTATTTATTCTCCCATATAGTGTTGTTATTTACCTTACCTCATGTGTTTTCTCTTAAACATTAACAACAAGAATAACTATACCAAGCATGATAATATCACAACATCCATAAGAAATTAAAGTAACCAACCATTTTTCCACCACATGTCTAAATTTAAAATAATGTAGTATATATTCATTAAAATTTAGCATGTCATAAGCATAATCATAACTCAAAACCATCTAGTGCCTAGCTAAGCCTACGTCAGTGTCTAGCATCCATAACATAAGCATCATCCATAAACAATTTAAACACCACACCATAAGTCTTAAACATCAATATCAAACCATAAACTAAAAACCATGAATATGAGCATCAATAATGATCATATGTATAACTCATGAGTCAAATACCGTAATAATGTGTACAAATAGATAGACATGTCTCTCTCAAAATGCACATCTTACCACATCAGCTTGTAGGCTAGAATCAAAATAATATACAAAATGCCATAATCTAGCTATATCTATGCCCCATGGGTACCACTACCTCTTAGATCATTACTTGATCTTGATACCTACCCACTTGCTATTCCTATTGATCCCCCAAATATCCTTATCTATCTAGATACAAATGCTGGCCACTACCTTGGTGTTGCCACAGTGGCACCACCTACCAAGCTAGCCCTATAGTCACCCCATCGAGGCTCTTATGGATAATGTGTCAAAAATATGGCCTCATAGTACTATAAATCCTCCACTATATCTAGGTATCATGCCATGGGGATGGTTCTTGATGACCCTATTTGTGTTGCTACTACTCATCCTCCTCTCTACCTTAGAGAGTCCCTTTCTTAAGTCACCAAGCCTAGTGAAGTCCTGGCTTGATCCCTCTCACCTATCATGGTGGTAA
Organism: Torreya grandis; assembly: GCA_037957365.1. Classification (NCBI taxonomy): domain Eukaryota; kingdom Viridiplantae; phylum Streptophyta; class Pinopsida; order Cupressales; family Taxaceae; genus Torreya; species Torreya grandis. The sequence continues at coordinate 419,351 of JARHVA010001146.1, forward strand.
CCTAACCCTGTAGTGTATCAATCTAGCCCTAAAAGGTAGCCACCTACCCTTATAATACTATAATTTTTCCTTGTGTAATAGATAAATCCATTCTTGCCTATCTATTAGGGCCAGTCAGATCCATGGCCATTAGCCTCACACCTCCATCATCCCTACCAATGTCTACAACTATATATATATGCTAGTACCATGCCATGTACCCATCTATAAACCCAACATAATTTATCTATGACCTAGTTGGTAGCTCCTTTTAGTCTAGTAAAGTCAACATGAGATGTGGGTCTAATAGTAATATCTCTGAATCCTCTCACTTGTAATTAGGGAATGGACCTAGAATACCTTATACTAGGCCAAACTACCTCCTCACCCTATCAAATGGGATGAGTTCCACCTCCCCATCTCACCTATTAAGTATCCATTTGTAACTCTAAAAGAAGAGTGTCTACCTCCTATGTCTAAACCATACTAGAAATTAGACATAAGGCCTCCAAGTGATGTCTCCTATCACTAGTGCACCTAGTGCACCCCTAAACCTCTCCACATTATGTGTACCACCTCCTGCACCTGATGTAAAAAAATCTCCCCTCCACCACATAAAGCCAATGGGGAAATATATCTATGTGAACCCTACCCAAAGCAAGCCTACTGACCTTAGCACCTTGATGTGCTCGTAGGCCCAGTAATGTAGAACCAAGATGACACTGATGCCATACCTCTTGTGAGACCTAAATGCCCACAACTTTATATTTATTTGTATAAGTAGAATAGGCACCCAACTAAATACAGTATGACCCAAAAATAACTCAACTAACACCCCCAATAACAAGTAAGGGAACCTCTCACTACTTGAGTCAAGAAGCACAAAGTATGTAACATCAATTATGACTACGGTCATGAGTCTCCTCTCACCTGGAGTTTTCCCATACAAAGCATTATACCTAAACCCCCTAACATGCCATCTAACTTGATCAATCTCATCTCCATATAATAGCTCAATGTGATCATCTCACTCCTCATGCTCTATATGGTATATCAAATAGCCTTGAAGTGGAAGTTAGGTGATCCTATATATGTTCGCAGGTAAGATAGTCATCTCCCTAATTAACAATAAGAAGGTGTTCATATTGGGATCCCACCTTTCGATGAGTGCTATGACCATGGATGCATCTTAAGGCACATATTGATAGTGTCTCATAGATCCTAACCCAACCTCCTTTATATGGGTCCAGTCAACTGGAGTCATCCCTTGCTAGATCTTGATGAAAATCTATCACAATCGATCATGTAGATAGCCTACAACAATTCATTATCACACAAGTTAGTCACCTAAACATTTTGCCTACCAACCTCAACCCTACCTTACCATTCTACTTTGTACAAGCAACTTATTTGTACCCTATATTTTCCCACCTACCCATCTAGACCCTCTAACTTCCTTGCCAAGTCCAAGCCTACTTTATCCTTCTAAAAATAGCTAGCTTTTTTTACTAGTCAACCACTGATGGTCATGGTGACCATCGATGGTCATGTGATTTTAATATTATGGGTATCAACCATTAACAGTTAGACCTAACCATCGATGATCACTATGGGTGTTTTGTAGGTGGAACACCCTAAACCCTATTTACCCTAAAATCAACCAAAATACAAGATAAATAACTTAATATTCTAACCTAAAGCCCTACCCAACCTAATTTACCTACCCACCCCACCAATTCTTAAATTTAACTAAAACTTACCCAAACCCTACCTAGGGCATAACCCCAAAAGCTAACACAAATAATTAACCCCTTAACCATTTGCAAAATCTACCTAATCTATCAATTTCAATGACACCCCCTACCTTATTTTATGACCATCACCATGGAGTTAGTCATAGGCTTGCCTATCCTTGTTCATGCCCATGTGCTTCCTGCATCTTGACTAGTAACCTCAGTCTACCTTAGCTAAATGTCAACTATCCACCTTAGCAAATACCCATAACAAACACCTTCACCACAAACTACCAAAATTTCTAGAGCTCAAAGTCAACTAAACTAACATAATAATGAGTGAAAATTGGTTCAAATTTCACTTTTAACCATCAAGTTTTTAGGGTTTAAACCCTAAATGTCAATGGTCAAGGTGACCATCGATGATCACGTTTGAGCACCCTAATCATCGATGGTCAGGATGCCCCCTTGGTTGCTTCCACCTAAGTATACCTTTTTTTCCCAAACCCTAACAATTTTTTCACTTACCTATGTAGATTACCTTCTTCACCCATCTTGACCTCCTCATCACCTCACTATTGGTCCATTTTGGCCCAACTAGTGTGCATTTTGTGACACTTTTTGCCAAGTCCTTTGACCATAGTGATAAGATTGACATGCTAACCCTTTTTTACTTACACCACCTCACACTTACCTAACCTGATTATGTCTTTTTGGGAGCATTTCCTACCTCACCTATAATTCTTGACCCATTTGTGTTTTCACTAGGAACACTTCCTGCCTTAGATACCCATCAAAACATATACATCACTTCAAAGACTTGTAAGTGTACCTAGCTACCACACCTACATCTAGTCTTGTGGTCCACTTACCCATTGTCCTCCTAGTACCAACCTTTATTTTTTTAACTATGGCAACCTTGTCTTTTTATGATCTCACCTATTATACCTTTTGTCACACTTTGCACACCTATTTGCACTTTAGTGCACAACCTATCACCCACCTTCATGATGTTCACCTTCATCATCACCTTCACCAACATTATTAAACCCACACTGATTCTATTTTACCTCATTAACTCTCAGTTTGAGGGGGAATACCTCCTCCCATTCTAGGGGCAATCAGACCTTTGAATAGCAATCCATTTTGTTTTACAGTTGGTTGATTCCAAGTTACATAATAAAAATGGGTAAATATAGACACTAGAAATTTGCACACCATGATTTTGAGTATCAAAATACCCCTTGACGATTTAGGACCCTCCTAAGACCAATCTGACCCTCTAACCCCTAACCAAACCTAACCATAGTTATTTTGATCAAACTAACTTAATCCTAGCTTTTACCTAATCTAAACCTTCACCCTCGACCACCAACAGTCAAGTTGATCACTGATGGTCACCTTGATCATTGATGATCAGGGTGCACCTCCTCAACCACTAACATGAAAAATCACTCACTTTACTTTTCTAAAAATAAATCATCTAAATCTAGTTTCAAACCATTACATGTGTGAGTTAAAATTAGGAAGCCTAGTTCACATCCTATTGCAACTCTCTTGCCTTGTCTATATGAAGAGAAGAGCAAAGAGGTGAAATCCATCTACAATTGTTATCAAGAGCTTATGCATCTAGAATTCTCTTTTTGTAGATCAATCATCATCAGTAATCCAACAAACCATCCACTATGCCAGAGAGTCAAGTTACCATTGTAGCTCTACCAAAATACCAAGTACTGTTACTCTACAAAAATCATGCCAGATTCCACCAATGAGTCAACTGACTCAATCAATCACTTGATCAACTTTTGCAAAATAAGTATTTGATTTTCAATATTTAATTACTTTATTTTATTTTTGCATCTATCCCAACACTAACCCAACTCCCAAAATCTCACTTTAAGATCATGTCAATCAACATTTTATCAACCTATATCTACACATAGTAACCACTAATGGTTGGCTTAACTAGCAATAGTCTGTCTAACGATTGATGATCACCCTGACCACCGATGGTCAATTTAACCATCGATAGTGTGCCAAACTACTAACAGTTACTATGGTAATAAATATAACAAATTATTTTCATCTAACTACCCCCAACCAAACCTAATTTTCTATGTCCTTACCTGTTCATAGACCCCTGCTTGATTTTTTGAAGCATACCCCAAACACTAGTATTAATTAACTTATCACTATTTTAATCATTTATAGTCTATTTATTATCAAACATTCTTGTGTTCAATTTTAATGCCTTCTTGACTATTAATGTAAGTAATTTCTATTCTATTTTATAAACTTAATTGTTTAAAACATGTGGATTGATATCCCCCAAGGAAGCTCTTGCTTCCAGGATCTAGATATCACTAGGTAATCTACCCAACTATTTATCTAACAAAAAAATTGTTTTATTACTTTATTATCTGCAAGTCATCCTCCCAAACCAAAGAGGATCTCGTCACAATCTTCTAATTCTATGCACACATAATCAAACATGTTTTTTAACCATACTCGTATTTAGTTTCTTCTTTTCCCTTTCCAATAATAGGCATAAATTCATTGAAACAGTAGGTAGAATTTACTAAGGTGGGTTTAAATAAGCCATGTTAGGGTTGAGTTCAATAAATAATCCATTATGGTTAAAAACATGAGGGATGTTAGTCAATGCATTTAGGATTGTGTGTAAAGAAGATTCACTTGATGTACCTCATCCATATGGATAAGATCACCAACTAGCTAATCTTTGACCTTTACAAAAAATATTTCCACACAAGTTTAAGAATGAATGTGGGATATTATCAAGAATGGTATAGAAGTTCAGGTCATTTATGTCAAAGTGGATTAAGAGATGAGTTCCATGATGAAATGGTCTAAAGAAAGCAATGATAACCCTATGATTCATAAATGATATTTCATGGTGACTACCTTGTGAATGGGTTCCACTAGACTATTGTAAAGTACCTCTTCTCCAAACAGTCTTATCAGAACCCTTAGAATTTGGTGTCCACCCTAATATTTCTAAATTTGAAATAAATTTATATAATAATTCTTTTTAAATAATTTATGAAGTCATATAATATCATCCTCAAATAAATATATTACATGCTTGAAAATAAAATCAACTAAATTATCCATTCCATTTCCTTAAAATCAATCTATTAAATAATTCCTCATGAAATGCCAAATATACACAATTTTCAATATTTTGATAGAATAAAACAAACCTTGATATCAAAACCTGAAAGATTATTCAACTATCCAACTAATAAAAAATTCTCAAATTTGAGAAAGACTATTAGTGATTATCACCAATGGACTATTCACTCAACAAAGAACAAATACAACATATTTACAAACCCACCTTTGTTCATATTTACTAACATAACTATAATTTATTTCATAATTGTATCAAATGATGACAAAATTTTCAAGGTAATTTGAGAATGTTTCTATTTACTTTACAACTAGACTCAATATTCAAATGAAAGCAACAAGAATGACCTCCATGCCTGAGTCTACCAGATTTTAATCAAAACCTCATATAGGGAAATGAGTAAGAAATCACAACTAGAATATTGAAACAAAACCCTAAGATCCCTTTTCAATGTTTTAACATGTTGTATACCAAGTATAATTATTATACTTTTTAATTTTCATGCCATACTTGATATAAATTAGAGGAGAGAAACACTGATTAAATCATTCATAGAGAAACAAATACATAGAGATCAATTATTTCAATACAAATAATTAATTCCACTCTCTGATAATAATATTTCACTCTGATTCTCTAATATATTATTTCACTCTCATAATTAAAAATACATAATAAAAATATATATGAATAATGCTTCCTATAATAAGGGATTCACAAATCCTTATAAACTCTTAACACACTAACTCGTAATATAATATGCTAGATTATATGAGATATTATATTGTTATCCCTAACAATATAATATCAACAATATTACCATATTAACCATATTGTTATAGTTATAACAACTAATATTTATCCCTTGGTAAATCAATATTAATATTTACCATTTTTTAAATACCTAAATTTACTCAATGTAAAAGCTAAATTCCTAACATTCGCGCCCATAGTTTTTACATGGTGTAAAAATATTCACACTCTTATCTACAGTATGCTCACTGCTATAACATGCCCAGTTTGTCTCATGACCTTGATATAAAGAGCCTCACTCCTTCCATGGTTTTACAAGTTTACCACAAACCTTGAAATGAATAAGAACACCTTTTATCTCCAAGAATTGGCATAGAACTGTATGCCACTGCATAGTCATAGGTCTACATACTACTAACATAATCTTGCTGCACATGACCACTATATGTGAAGGAATGCATCTTATATTTATATTATGTGATTGCAATAGACATGTCACTGAGGGTCATCTCCATAAATAAGACAATTACAAGATCTTTGTACTAGCTACTCTCCTAACTATTGCCAAAACACTGTTAACCTCCTGGTGGTTTTCTAGATCTCTACCACAAACCTTTTCAAGATCTATGAACTAACTTACCTTGGTGATGTATATATTTTCACATATTTTAACCTCAGAGAATCATGTTTTAGAATTACACATAATTACATTACATGAATAGGCATTATTCCTCTTTTTTTATTTTAAAAAACACACAATGAAAACTAAAAAATCACACCACACTAAATGTCACCACATCATCGATGCGGCCCCATAATTGGTGACTGATGAGAGGTTGTTGAAAGACCTCCTTCCTCTGTGTATCTTCTAGCCTCCACTATCTTACTGATTACACAACACATGTGTCATTGATGCTCAGGTACATGATTTGTTTGAAGGAAATCCTCCCGCTCCCCCCCAACCGCCCCCCCCACAATACATACATCACGTACAAGAAAAAATGCATCCATAAAACAAATTATTTTTATTTTTACATTTTTTGACATTATGATAATATAATGACACACAATTTTTGACAATGACTCTAAACCTAGATGATTTTGACATTTGACAATAATTTTTATTCTTGATTTCGAAACTTTTGACAAATTGACAACAAAATTGACTACTCATAATAAAATTAGACTAAAAAAATACCAATGACTATAAACTTTTTATATTTGACTATCAAATTACAATAAATCATAAGACTAACTACTAATGTAATAATTGAAACTTACGTAAAGGAATGACTTAACTGACTCCTAATAAAACTAAATTCACATATTAAAATACAAAAAAAACTTTGGAATAACTTATCCCCAACATTAATAACTAGTTTGAATAACAAAATTTGAATTTATAAACTCTAATGACAATTAAAACAAAAAAAAAGTGACTCATTAAAAACTAAATTAAAACCTAGACATGGAATAAGATAATACATAACATAAATGCCTTTAAAATTATCTCACAAATATATTTGGACAAAACTTAATCAACAAGTTATGAAGATTGGCTAGCCATTTTGAAGATGCATGTTGAATGAATACCACTAGATCCAATTATACGTAGATTAGATAGAAGTACATTGATTAGACACAATTGTATGCAACTAAAGTGATAGAAGTATGCAAATCAAGTAATAATTACATTGGATTACATGTGACATGAGGACAGGATTGAGTTTATCGTCAACATAGAGCATGAAAAATAGGACTTTAAATAGAAGCTTGATATGCAGGGATGGTAGAATGTAGTGCAACTATAATTTTGAGCTTGATCGGAATTAATGATGTTGCCTAGACTACAATGCTTGAGCATGTAGAAGATGAATGAGATTAATGGATAATATATTGGTTATAAATGCATTTTTTACTCTACCATTGATGAAATATCAATGATCTATTGTGCACACTTTAGATTGACTCCTTTAAAAATCATGCCTCTTATGCAAATTTATGATGAATATGGTGTTGATATGCATGGACTCAACAATCTTTAAACCATTTTTGGTTAAGACAAACAACACTTTATATGAATGTATCCACCATGCATATATAAGTTATGGAGGAAGCATCAAATAGACCACAAATCTACCAAATTATTTATAAATCAGGTACCTTCCTTGAAAAATAATCAGACTAATTAAAAATTTTAGAAACAAAATTATAAAAATTCCAAAGGTGGGGCTGAGAGTAAAATAATGGATGCCCCTACAAGAAATCTAATGATCCATCTCAAGGACTTGACACTACTCTGATACCAATGATAGAAATTGGAGGAGAAAAACATTGATTAAAGCATCCACAGAGATAAATTATTTCAATATAAATAATTAATTCCACTCTCTATAATAATATTTCACTCTGATTCTCTAATATATTATTTCACTCTCATATTTAACAATACAGACATAATACAAATATACAAGAATAATGATTCCTATAATAAGGGATTCCTAAATCCCTATAAACTCTCAACACACTAACCCATAATATAATATGCTAAACTATATGAGATATTATATTGTTATCCCTAACAATATAATATCAATAATCTTACCGTATTAACCATACGTTCATAGTTACATTAACTAATATTTACCTCTCGATAAATCAGCCTTATTATTTACCATTTTGTAAATACCTAAATTTACTCAATGTAAAAGCTAAATTCCTAACAATCATTTTAATAAAATTATCTCACATTTCAAAATATCCTTGCACTTATACAATTTTATAGGCAACATAGGGTTTTCAAAAAACACAAGCTTGAGAACATTAAAATTTCATCTCAGTGTCATATAATAATTTGAAAATGGAGCTTATAGGAGCAAAAACCTAATATTACCATATATGAAATTAACTGTAACTTCAAAAAACATGTGCATGTAGACATGAATTACTTCATTACTACACTTAAAAAGGATTGATAGCATAATGACAAGGCATTATCTTAAGAAAAAAGAACAACAATAGAACATGTATGGAACCAACTATAATTGTTTCCCTCACATATACATTTTTAACATAATATGGATAGTTTTATAATCACATACACCTTTACAAATTCAACTGGCATAAAACATATCATAAATTTGAAAAAAGGCATGCATGCAACTATCAATCATCTGATGGAGGGTTTCAAAGTATTGAGAAAACCCATTATCCAAGAAAAGAGAAAGATATAAAACTAATAATATCAATAAAATAAATAAATTTATATCATTTCTTTAAAATAAAACACAACTTTTACAACTCCATAGCCTAAAGACCCAAAAACTAGTTAATTCACAACCTCCGTGAAATAACATAGAACTAACAAGAACCTCAAACATGCAAGAGAAGGAACATATGATTGTAAACTAAAATAATAATAATTAAATACAAGAAAATCCATCATCATGGCAAAATAAACTCCATTACTCTTGTGGATGACAAGTTTTTCCATACAAGTTGAATCAAATTAAATATTACTTTTCCCAAACAAACAAATAATAATGCCTTAAATAACTCTCTTTCATATATATTTTCACATATTAAGATAAAATCATGCACATAAAAAGTACCTCAAAAATGATAAATAATGATATTTTCATAAAATGAAATAAATTGTTTACCAAATACCATATCCACAACTACTCACATACTTGTCATCAACTATTTGCATGATTTCAGAGGGTTTAAATTAAAACTGCTTGACTACCAAAAAATAATAAAATAAAAATTATAGAGATCCCCATACATGTATATATTGAAAAGAATGATCTTGAAAAATGAAACTATTCATGTTATGGTTTCCCGAGATCATTGATTGTGGTTAGGGTGACATGTCCATCAAATTAGTGGATGGTGTCACCACCAAAAGATGCCAAATTGATTGCCAAAACAACTACTAAATAAACAAATAATAAAATTAACATTATCTCTAAATTTATTACCACTTTGTTCTGAATAATACCACAAAATAAATGTCACATTAGAAAATTAATTCCATAGATCACAACGTACACAAGGAACTCCTTTGCAACGAAAGCTTTTAATTAAAAAAGATTTCACAATACCTCAAGATACTCAAATATCTCAGCATTAAAATAAATGTGCCAAGGACCTTAAATAAAATAGATATAATAACATATCAAATGACCACCTTAAATTCTACTTTGTTAACATTGAAATTCCAAAAAATTAATTCAAATATCGATGACCAATGGTAGCAATCAAACCAATTTTTTTTAAAAGACTATAAGTTTATATCAACACCACATATACCTCTATCACCAAGTTATTGAGTTACACATTAATAGCATTCAAAATTGATTCAAAATTTATCAATGTTGTTGGAAATTAAACCAATGAGCAATAGTACATAGGTTTTAGTCCTAAGCCATGCCTTGATGTTATTTTAGGTTAGTGTAAAATCTAACCATTTTGAAGAAAAGAAAAACTGCGTCACAATATGAATATTTAAGTCATAAAATGCAAATTAAGCATGAAGATGAGAAACATAAATAAATTAATGTCATCAGCAATTGTATTTGTAAATAATATATGATAATGATATTAAAACCCAATACCATAAATTTATAGTGACACATTTCATACATATACAAAATTATGTGGAAATCACCAAGCAATATTTTAATTTGGAATGCATGAGACATATCATTTCACCATAATTTGACCAAACCTATGCTATGCAAAATTATCTTATAATTCTAAAATTATTAAAATAAATCAACATTAAATAATATCATATTTATTCATAATCATAAAAAATAAATTCTATTTATAATTATCAAACAAGTTGGCCTCTGCCAATAGTCTTAATCTTTATGGCTCAGGCCATCATATGGAGAATAGAATAAAATATTTAAAAATGGGGTGCTAAGATTTGATATAAAAAAAGGCTTAATATATGGAACATAAGTATATGTGGGGTGGGCCATTAAAAAATATTTTAAATAATCTTAAAAGAAACACACACACACACACACACACACACAATTGATAACTAAAATTAAGATAATTATGTAATGAATAAGGAATGACATTCATGTCATGAATCCAAGTTTGACATAATAGAATATTATAATTAAGATAATTAGGCAGAAATTTACAAATAATAGTAAGAGTGCATGGGCCTAAAGTGATGTTCAAAGTAAATTTCCAAAGTATTTGGTGTGGAATGTTATCAAAACCACAAATTTTCATATTTAAATGAGTTATATATTTTACTATTATTCCTAGTAAATTTAGGCAAAATATGTTCCAAAAATTCAATCCAAATCCATTATCGATAAGTACTCTTTTAACCACATTATTTTGTAAAAAAACTTGAATACAAAATAGTAGTATTGATCAATAATATGCTTTGGGGGAAGATCCTTAAAAAAAAAAAATAGTATTTTAAGTCCTTTAGAGACTATTAATGATATAAGATCCATAATGGGGTTCAACATTGCTAGGTAAAAGTGTATTACTTAAGGATATACTATATATTTGTATATTGGCTTTATTTGCAAGAGATCTAATAATAAAATTTTGGCATTAGTATTATTTAATTAATATAAGATGTCAAATCCATTAGATTGAGGGATTTTACCTAATTTAGGGATGATGAACATGAGGGAATTTACCTCAGCAAGTATTAACAACATGAACATTTTAAGGCTTATTAAGAACAATATACTGCATACATGCTCTTGGGTGATTAGTATTGCTAGGAAGCAACTCGAGTTGAGTATTATAACAATAAGAAGTAAAATATAATTGAGATTGATCTAAGATAATTTTTTTAACAACATGGAATCTTAAACATGTACCAAATAAATGAATATATCTTGGAATGTAAAATAATATTTTACAAGAAATTTCATTATTATATGTAACATGGAAAAATAACATTCATTCAATGATTCCATTATGAGTATAGTACTATATGAATCAATCAATGCTAATGACTACGATACAATAAAAAAAAATCAAGGTATGAGGGTGATCTAAGAAAGGACTTGAATGATTGTGTGGGATCTCAAATATAGTTACATGTGCATTGATTAGTGTCAGCCCTAATTTTTAGAGAATTAAATAGAGAGGTAGAACCATGCTTTTATCCCACTAACCCTAGCTTTGAGGGTACAATGAAAGAATTTCCTTAGGAGATACACTCCTATCAGGTGTAACACAAATTAAATGGATAATAAAGGCTTGATATGGTATAAACAAGGGATCTTAGGTGTTTTTAATATACCATGAGGTACTTGGAAACTAAACTCCATGTTTAGTGTTGTAAAATGGCTATCAGTATTGGGTTAAACCTATCATGCCATGATGTACGTAAATAGAACACCTCGTATCCTTTCATTATAGTCACTAAGTAGTTTTAAAACTATCAGAGCATAATTTATACAAACAATCAAAACAAATTAAAAATAAATAGAAAATAAAAGTAAAATATTTTTGTGTATAGGTAAAAATAAATTTCAACCAAAATTCAAAAGAAAGAGCTTCAATGCCATTTTGATCCAAAGTGTCAAGATAAATGTTTTCAGTGTTGGATTAAATCCAAGGTTGAATCACATTAAATTTCTATAAATTCTTAACAAAAAGAAAAGAGTCTTTGAGTCATTTTGTATAATATCTAATCTAAATTCGAAGACTCTTTTATTTTTGTTAGGAATTTATATAAATTTAATGCTATCTTAGGACAAAAATTAAGAAAATGAAAAACAATTATTGAAATAAAATGCTAGTTCAACAAAATGTTTTACCAATTTTAATTGAATGAACACCAATTAATAGAATTAAACTTTTGAAATAGAAATGTTGATATCTACAAATTTAATATTAACATACAATATGCTACAAAATTTTATAAATTTTATAATTTGATAAAAATAGTAAATAACTTTACGAATATGTAAACCTCCCTAAAACATAGTAAAAATTAGCTATGTAGGATGACTATGACTCAAAATTTATTAAAAAGACTTACAAATAGTGTCATGTATGAAAATATAATTGGAAACTATGTAGGAAAAAGACCCTATATAGGGATAGGGTTGTGTTATGGCCTTGTTTATTTATCATAACCACATCTATCTTGAATGTGCATCTAATTTATCAATTTGGTTTTAAGCAACCATTTGTTAGGGTTTTTTATTATGTGTGAGAGACAAATAAATACACTAAAGCCCTAAAAAATAAAAAACCCTAGTCTCAAATATAAAATAAGATATTAATCAAATTCAAAAGGGGGAATAACTGAGCTACACTTAGAAAACCCTATGTAATCTGACTACTACCCACATAGCCAAAATAGGTATCATGATGATGTATTTATCCCTCCAAAGGTGATTATGTGATTGTGTAAATATATGCAAACAACTAGAATATTGATTGAAATACTTGACAATGGATGCCCTTAAACTTTGATAAATAATATTTAGATTTGGCCTATGACTATACAAATGTAGTAGAATTGAAATCGGAATGAATAGTTTTATTTTGATTAGTGTGCACTAGAATTGATAAGTCATTGCTAGATGCATTTGGAGAAGCCTTGATGGACTTATATAGTGTAATATTTGGAATGATTTCACTAACTATTTTTTAAAAATATGCAGGAGAGCTACTGTGACATGTCTCAATTTGAAAAAGTGATGGTGGGAGTGTAAGGTATAAGGTTTCACTAGTGGAGAGGGTCGTAATATGACCCTATCTACCTAGTTAATACTTGTCCCATAATACTAGATAATGTAAGGATATGCCTAAGATAAGCATGTAGGTTGAATAAGGATGAATTTGGATAAAATAGGGATGTGTGTATAATATTTTAAATGTTTATAAGATAATAGAGGCTATATTATAGATTGTGAGTTAGAAAAATAGACCCAACATGGTAGGGATGTCAAGATTAAATTTTTTCAAGAACTTAATGATTAGTTTTATGTGTCTACATTTTCCTCCATGTATTCTCTAAATTAGACTCTAAAATGAGTATTTTCATAATTTATAATCTCATTCATTTCTTATAAATAGTCTAGTGGAACATCCTTGATCTAGGTGTCCTCCTAAAAGTCTAGTTTATACCCTTTCTTAACCTTCCACTGAATATTTTTCATAAGGAAGAACCTATATCCCTTTATGAAATTTCAAATTGTATCTTGGTATATTCTCATAAGGGAATCTAAATATTTCACTTGCTAGATCTTTCTCCAAAGTCTACTCCCTTCTTTGTACATTCCCCATATAAATTTTCACCTAAGTTCCTAGTTGATTTATTTAGAATATCTATAACCTTAACCTCCCTCCTTTTTGGGAGCACACATAGTTTTCCAAATAACCAAATTGATCCTTTTTTAGTCACCTACCCCATTTTAGATAAAATTTTGTTGTAAGCTTCCCACTAATTTAGCCATTGAGCTATAAAATTTATAAAGAGATATGCCATAGGTAGGCATATCTTGGATAAAATCCTAGAAAAAATTGACTTAGCCTAAAAATAATAACCACCTCCCTTTTTAAGAGGATATCATCCTTTATATTCTATCTAGGATTAGTTGAAAAACTACTTGTAGGGATATACTCTCAATAAAAGGGTTTCATAAGTAAGAGCCTTGAAGAATATAAAGATTTAAGCCTAGAATCCTATAAATGTTTCTCTACATATCCTCCTTGGAATTCAATAAATTAAACTTAAAATTGACTAAATTAATTTTCTACCCAGCTACTACCTCATGTTTATTATAGATAGATTTAATGTTTAAACTCTCTTCTTTCAAATGGGTGGTAAGGATAAAAGTGTCATCCATGAATTATAGGTAGAAGTAGGGATCCAAGGATAAAGTCAATTATAACCCTCTTAATCTATAATTACTACGTGTAGACACCTAAGTCTAGTCATAAGCACTTGAAAATAATAATCCTTTCTTAGGTTCGTGTTAGGTGGATAGGTCAACTACCATGGACTTCCATATAGGTTTACCTCATTCTTACACCATTTAATAGATATTTAATAAATTTTAAAATATTTATATGGGTTTTCTCACATGTATCTCAAGGTTTAATAAAGGAATTTGTTCAAAAGGACCACTATATAAGTAAATCAAAATATCATTTCAAAGGGACTTGATTCCTAGCTTGTCACTATCTATTGAGAACTTATACACTAATGCACATTGATAAAATAAACCATATTCTTACCAAATTCAAGATCATTCACTAGGATTAGTCACAAGCCAAGTATTAATCATATTGAATCAAATCAAGAGCTAAATTTATCAAGTATCAAAGTAAAAATTATAGCTACATACATATAGTCAAATATTATAATTTTAAAATCACTGTAGGTAGGAGAACAACGTATGGCCTAATTTCCTCCTTCAATTACATACATACATACATACATGTATATGTAGATGTATATATGTAGGTAATTATTAATCATCAAATCAGGTGATTGGGTGATGACATTTACAAAATGAAAATATCTTAACCCTCTAAGTACACCCAAGCACATGTTGTAGCATATTCATAGTTTCTTCATAGTCAATGCAAATCAGTCTATAAGTAGTGGACATGACCAACCTATGTTGTTATCCAGGAAGTACGAACATCCATAAAAATTTCCATAAATCCTACCTCTATATAAGAGCTTTCATAGACCTATTTTTTCTTGATTTCCATTTTTAGACACCTACTAAAATCAACTATATATTATAAAAATATAATTATCTTGTATTTAGTTGTACTTACTATTTTTAGAATATGTTATTTGTTAATCAGTTTCAGTCGATTTTAAATTACATTTAGATTTATGATTAAAACTCATATATTACAATATGCATAGATATATCAAGTTTTATATGTATTAAACATTTATGCTTAAAGGGACAAAGAGATTTTTAGAGGAGGGAGAGTAATTGGAACTGCTTCACAATGGTTTTGATCAAGAATCCTTGCCCAAGTTGTATGCAAAGATTGCCTTCCATATCATGCAATTTGTAACCCTATAAGGTAGGTATAATATAGTTATATGGTATTTATTTAAAATGTTGAACTATTTCAGGCATGGTGTGCCCTTCAGTCTTCCTTTTTTTATTTTGAAATCAATGAAGGTGTTGATCATGAAGTTTAAACATGGAAATTACTCAACTCCAAGACATGAAGGGGTGATCACCTTATTTTTAAATATTTTAAGGGTATGAATAAATCAGATTAGACATTCTTCAACCCCAAAAAGAATATAAAAAGGAGGTGCCTATTGATATTAGAAAAATTTAAAAAGTTTAGATAAAATACCCTAGGAGTTTGAGCAGGGTTATTGATATCATTAAGAAACCTTTGGAGAATAAGACCAAGAAGGATAAATGAAGGAATATAAAGCCATAGGATAACATCAAGAAATGTCTTCAGAGTGATTCATATCCTATAGGGATTAGTTAGGGGAAACAAGACATGCAAAGTAAAATAGGAGTTTTAGCTTGGGATTTTATTGATGTTGAAGATGTTAGTGAGGATCCATGGGAGGGCTAGAAGGATGTGAAATAGGGAAATAATTCAGCTTAGAATATTGTAGCTGAGGGTGTGAATAGGGGGCTTAAATATGTTCCCATTGATAAAGGGGATATCTCTTAGAATAAATAACTGAAGGACTTGAATGAGGCCTTCAATAATTTGGTGACCTATATTAAGGGCAAGGAGAACTCAAATAAGATAGTTGAAGAGCTCAACATACAAAAATATATAATGTATTAGTTTATGAGGAGATTACAAAACTTAAAGCTAAGGTGAATTATCTATAGTAGGAAAACACAAGGATGAATCAAATCCTTTCAACTAGGGAGGAGGATCAACAAATTCATAGTCTATCATTTAGGGTGGAAATTTTAGAATAGTAGAATGAGAAACTTTGTAATAATATTAGTTTTTTAGTGAATTGCAGAAAGGATGCTATGTATGAGGGCATATAGAATGTTAAAAATATATGAGCCCATATTGGAGAGCTTTTTCATCCCAAATTCATTGGAAAAGGGAAAGACAAGAAGGGGCAATGCAATGGATCCTAGTACATCATGGATCAAGATAAATTATTGATTCAGATTGATACAAACCTTATAAAGATGAAATATTTTTGGGGGGATGTTTTTGGTAGTTTGGACTTAGACTAGTTTCTTTTGTCATTCTTTGTTGGTTTTTGGGTTATTTTTTGACTGTCTCTAGGCCTTCTTGGTCCTATTTATTGTTTGGTCTTTATTAGACTATGGTTTCTCTTTTGTTTGTACTTTTCCTAGGGTCTAAAGACCCTAGTTCAAAAAAATCCCCCCTTTAACTTGAAAAAAATAAATAGAATAAAACATATTGTTGAACTTAATATAGTCACACTTATATTGGTGTACCTTATACATTTATTTTTGAGCATTATTTTTTTCAATTTTTTTTCTAATGTTTCAGTTGAATTCATGATTGCATACACTAAATAGAAATATAATTATATTTATTTGAATTTTATTGAGTGTTTCTCTAGGATTTATTTTAACATAGGAGTTTTATATTGAATTATTTATTCCACCCACAAAACTATTTTCTTCTATTTTATTTTCTATAACTATGTTTGGGTAGTTGTAAATCTCACAGGAGCTATCATTCTTGGAAACAATATCACTAGTTTTACCTGAGCCATGGTGTGAGGGATATTACTCTAATATTCAATTAATTATATAATTTAGTTTATACATACCTCATAATATATCAAAAATGCCTAGGTTTTTAATTTTTCATTGATATTAAGCCTCTTAATCATTTGGTTCTATAGTTCACTAATAAGTGGTTAATTTTAGGAAGTTAATATAAATGTATCTTAGACATGTGATGGTGTGGCTATGGGATGATATAATCCTCCATAGTCAGTGCCACTTTGGGATTTTTTAAATATTTATGACTAGGATTAGTATATCTGTGATGTTACAAATCAAACATACTCTATCTAATTACACCTCTAATGCCATTTACAAATTCAAAGTTTCAATATCAAATCATGGATATATTAAAAAATGAAGGTAATAAACGTGTCCTTACTCAACTACATCGACCTCACACACATCCTATTGAGGGTTATTTTATGATATTTAATCATAAGCACCTAAGGCTTTTTCTTGTGAATCCTTTCAAGATCAAATAATTGCTATGAGAATATCAATAAAAGAGTTGCAAAAGTAAAATAAGTATTTCAATTAAGAATAACACATAAAAATAGTATCACATATAAAAATAATATAGAGCATGCCAATTTTAATCATATATTTGCATCTCCATCAAGGTATTTCATGCCTCAAAATAATTCATCTCAATAATTGAATCCAAAACAAGATATATCTACAACTAGTGATTCAAAAAGTGTACATAAGACTAATAAGAGTTCAAGTGTGATTCTAAGAGAAATTATTCAAAACAAGTTAATTATATTATCTCCTATTCATCTTCTAAGGAGATCAAAATAGTATTATACATATCGTATAATGCATGGACATCATGTAAATAATTTTTGGGCTTTGACATACAAAGAATAGTTGATAATGGTGATATTATACTAGATAAATCAATCAAGAAACCTACTCACACTATTATTGCATTTCCTAAGGAACAATTGAAAGTAAAAATAAAAAAAATAGAACATGAGAGGATTTAAAAGGTAAAATAGAGAAAGAAAGGCTTAAAAAATAAAAATTAGAGAAAGAAAGATTCAAAAGGGAAAATTAGTTAAAGAAACATTAAAATAGGACAAATTAGAGAAATAAAATATTCAAAAGATAAAATTAGATCAAGAAAGATTACAAAAGGAATAATAGGAAAAAGAAAGGATATAAAGAGAATAATTATGAAGGGATTAGTTAGATAAATAAAAGGAACACATTGATAAGGAGAAGTTCCTAAAAATGATTTCAATAAAAGATAAGTTACAAAAACAAACTCAAGATAAGTAAGAAAGCATCATTAAGAATTGGTTATTCATAAAGGAAAATCAAAATCAAGATATACTAAAAAATACTAATGGTATGAATGTGTCTATAAGGATTCAAAATCTATATCTATATCATGCATATAGTAATATGAAAAGGTAGATATTAAAAAAACTCTGATTACATATCTAAGTCAAGACTTTAAAGGAGAAACCATTTTTATTCCTAGTATTCAAGCAGTGATACTTAATTCTTTTCTAGTTCTAAATGAGATGTAATATCCTGATAATGACAAACATATTCAAGATCAATAAAAGTAGAATAAAATAATTCCAATATATGGTTTAATACATTTTACATATACAAACATAAAAAATGATATGAATGAAATATTAAAATTTCAAGACCAAGAAGATGATTATCATTATGTAGAAGATTGGTACAATATTCCTAATGATACATAACATACATGTGAACACCCCCTTGATGAGATCCTATGATCGTAGCAACACAATTTATTTTACATATATTATTGATGGTTATTTGATTTTCTTATCCATTCTATTCTTCTATCTTGACACAAATGCATTTACATATACCTTTATTCTAGCCCTTGGTTTTGTTTTATTTGGCCCTTGCCCTTTGATTGCCTGTCATGATCCAAACATATGTAGCACATTTATTTCTATAATTCTAATGTTTATATTTTTTGGCATGAGAATTTCTCACTCTTGAATATTTACTTTCTACATATACTTTGGCTTCCATTTGAGCTTACATGAGTACATAATCTTACTTCTAAATACTACATGAACACACATTGATTCTTGCCCACTGAATGTATGCATATTATTATATACATATATAATATTGAGATAAATGTGTGATACATGTATTCAATGGGGGAATATCACTTGATTTCACTTTCTCCACATTGCCATGACATCACATCTAGTGCATATTATGTCTTGACACATGTTGCAAATTGTTATGATCCCCCCATTTATTTTATTTTATAAACCTTTCTATTTTCCATGCATATATTTCAAAAATACAAAAACATTTAAATATTTCAAAATTCAAATATTTCAAAAATACAAAAATAGTTAAAATATTCTTAAAAAATAATAAGTCAGGACCTAAGCATGACATGAGTTGCTAGTTTACTTATTGACGTATGTTATTTATCACATGTTTGGAAGATAACATATTTGTTTTCATACATGAATGAAGTTTACAATATATATGAGTATGTTTCATGGCATACATATTATACATGTATTCTTAAATATTGGACTCCCTTCTACCTAATGGCCATGACTATTATGGGGGCATCTTTGTTGAGTATGATGTCAATATGAGTAGTTGATTATTAATGTCAGATTTAATTTATTTCATGTTTTATTATTCAAGAAGGTTATTTAATGTATTTATGTCCTATAATTTTTTTTTTGTCAATTTTGGACACTTTACGGGATGTTCTTAGAAAATAGAAATAAGTGCAAGTTAGAGTGCAGTTCATTGAATGTCTACTTATGTGAGATCAAACACTTATCCATTCATTACTGATAGGTGGGATGCTTTTTTTATATTTGAGTCAATTGAAATTAAATTTATTTTAATCAATTTCTTATTTTTTTTGGATTTGGGGCACCTAGTTTGTCTAATGTGCATGAGTTGCTTACTTGCTAAGAAATGCTTCTTGTATGTTGACATTATAGTATTAAAAGTCAATCTAGTTTTATTGATTATAATTTTAGTTATCTTAGAGTCCATTTTTAGTTCACTTAGTGGTTAATTAAGGCCTTAATTTAAATTTTACTTTATGATTTTTCTTGTCATATAAATTTCTTGTAATTGGCTTATTTTAGCTTTAATTATTAATAAAGAATTGTGCACAAAGAAATATGGCATAATAGTTATTCTTAGAAACATTTTTTGTATTATGTTAATTTATAATTTTATTTTAGGTATTCATAAAGGAAAACCAAAAATATTATGTATTCTAATTTTAAGTTATTTAGTTCATATTTTTTCATCAATCAAACTTACGACAATACTAGATTAACTAGTAATCCTAAGACATATTGGTTGATATATAGATTCAATTTCAAAGTAAATAAAATATGATTTTCAATCCCTCCATACATAAAAAAAATTAATTTAGTATTAGAGCCATGTTTAATAAATTTTCAAAAGGGTTTTAATCCACCATCAGGAGAATCAATGGTTTAAGTGAATTTTACTTCTATGAATATTTCTACTTTCAAAGGAGACAACTTTAAATATTAAAGAGATCAATTGAAGAGAATAATTATTTTGGAATGGAGTTTGGCATAATTTTATCCATGGATACACACCACATAAATATTGTAATATTTATACTCAAGATCAGAAAATAAAATAAAAATGATGATGAAAAGGTGGATGCACAAGTTTTCTTCTATCTTAAGAGTGATATAGACCCAAACATATATATAAGAATTATAGGATGAAAAAATACCCATAAGGCATGGAATAACTTGGAAAATTCCTAGAAAAGATCCATTAAAGTAAGAGAAATACAAATCTAAACTCTTAAAATGAATTTTTAAATTTTAAGAATATGAGATAACAAAGGAGTTAGAGAATATTGCATAAGGATAAATGACTTGGTCCATAAAATGAGGGTTTATGGAGAAAATATACAAGGTAGTTCTATAGTTAGATTTTTTTTGATATATTTAACTCAAATATAGTTGAATATTATAACAAATCTTTGAATATTATAACAAATCTTGCGGAGTGTAAGGACATGGAAAGTATTAGTGTTGATGGGTTGGTTGGTTCTCTCTTGTTCCATAAGGATAAGATGAGACTATACATAGGTGATCAATAACAAGAACTTGAAAACAATATAAAGGTTTCAAAGACTAAACAAAAAATAAAAATTAGAATCAAATAATTTTAAAAACCTCTAATTCAATGGAAAAATTTGAATCTAACTTCATAGATAAAAGTGAGAAATACTTTACTTGTCATTACTGCAAAAACCATGACACGTGATAAAAGATTATATGATAGTGGAATCTAATAATCAAACTAATCATGTGGGTGAAAATAAGGAATTCAAAGATAAACAAAGTGAGATTCAATAACACTCATATTATTGTCTCACATGTAATCTGAGAATAAATGAAGAAAATAATTTGTGGTTTTTTTATTCAAGTTTCTCAAATAACATGAAAAGTAATAAAATTGGTTTCAACAAGTTAGATGATTCCTTCAAAATCCAAATGCAATGGGGAGATGAAAAGTCCATCCGAATTGAAGGAAATGGTCACACACAAATCACCAAAAATAAAGGTAAGTGTGAAATAACTATTTTTTATTTTTCACCAAATCTAAAACACAATCTTATTATTATTGGTCAATTAGTAGAAAAGTGTGTCAAACTATTTTATAAATATGGTGTTTACTCTATTTTTGTTAAGATATTTATAAATAGATTGATTGGAAAATATTATATGATAAAGAATAATATGTTTCTATTAATGATAAAATTTATGAATAAAGGTATCTGTTTCTCCACCATTAAGGATGTTAACATGTTGTGGCATTCATGATATGGCCATATTAGTTTTAAGAGCTTACATATTCTTGACACAAAAGGTAGGGTAATATGTCTTCTCAAGATATATTTCAAGAAAGATGATGCATGAAAGTCACATATTATTGAAAAACATAATATAGAATCTTTCCTTATAATCAAATGGAATAAAGCACACTTTTAGAGTTGGTTCAGTCAAATTTATGTCAACCAATGTCTTGTATAAGTATTGGTAAGATTTAGTATTTAATTTCCTTCATATATGATGCTACAAGGTTTATGTTGATTTTTTTGTTGAAAGAAAAAAGTGAAGATTTTTAATCTTTCAATTTTTTTAAAGCTTTAGCTGAAAAAAAGTAGACATTACATGAAGTCCCTAAGAATAGATAGGGGAGATGAATTATATTCTAATGAATTTCCTATGTTTTATGCTTCATAAGAAATCAAAAGGTAGCTAACAACACCTTACACAACACAAAAAAATAGTGTAGTTGAAAGAAATAATAGATCCATAATGGAGTTAAATAGGAATTTGCTAGAGAAAAAACACTTGGAAAGGTGTTTCTGGGTTGAATTAGTAAAAATAATAGTCTACATCATTAATAGAAGTCGTACAATGGTAGTTAAAGATAAGGCACCTTGTGAATCTTGATATGGTAGAAAACTAGTTGTTGCTCATCTAAAGGTATTTGGTTGTTTATATTTTTTACATGTTCCATATGAGAAGAGAAAAAAATTAGATCCAAAGTGTGCTCCTCATATTTTCATTGGTTATAGTGATTAAAGCAAAGCATGCAAGTTTTATAATCCTACTAGTAAATCCAAAATTGCTTTTAGGAATTGTATTTTTTTTTGAAAATGAGATGCATAATGTTTATGATAATGTAGCTAAAAAGGTCATAAGGTAATGGGAGAAACCAATTTAAATTGGTTTTGAAGTTTTAAAATGTCATAACATGATTATAGTTAAACATGAAATAATACTAACTCTTCTCAATAGACTAGTCATCCATCTTCAACTCCAAACAAGTACAAATGTTTCTTGAATTCACATCCATCCAATTAGATGTTAGATAATAAATCTGAGATAAGGATACAAACATTCAAAATTATCAAGGTAATTTTTTACATTATGCTTATGATGAAAATACTATGTTTGTATTATCATATGTGGCTAGTGGATTTAGAAGTTATGCAGAAATTAATCAAAGGAAAGAATGGGTTATTGCTATGAAATTTGAGAGGGATTAAATTGAGAGGAATGATACATGAATTCTTGTTAAAAATAAATTGAATAAATATGTCATTGGAACCAATTGGATTTACAAGACCAAATTTAAGAGTGATGCTACTATTGATAGGTTAAGACCTAGACAATTTACAGAAATATTTACACAAATATATGGGGTTAATTATGAGGAAATATATGCAGTCATGGCATGTCAAGATATTAGAAGAATAATTCTTGTTTTAATTAATAATAAAATATGTAAAATATATCAAATTTATGTTCAAATTTCATTTATAAATGGAGTGATTGAAGAAGTATATATGGGACAGACACAAGCTTTTGAGGCAAAGGGTAAAGAGTTTTGTTTACATAAGTTGAAGACTGCTCTTTATGAGATGAATTTTTTTCCAAGAGCATGGTACTCAAGAATTTCTATCTAGTTATTGGACCAAGGATTTTTAAGAAGCAAAAATGAAATAACTCTTTATATACAAGCATTTGGTTCTAATGTGCTATATATTAGTCTCTATGTATATGGCTTGTTATTTATAGGTAGGTCCATGAAGATGTGAAATAGATTCAAAGAAGATATGAAATAATAATTTGAGATGAGTGGTATTATAATTATGAATTAATTTATTGACATGTAAGTCCATCAAAGAAAAGAGGAAGTATTCATTTTTCAATTCAAATATGCCTAAGACATGTTAAATAAGTACAATCTTCATGATTCTAAACCAATGGACACTCAAATTTTAAGTAGAAAAAAAATAATGAGTATGGAAGTATTTTAGTTGATTAAAATAATTTTATAATTATGGTGATAAGTTTGATTTATCTCTCTATGATAAGACCCGATATCAGTTATGAGGTTTCACTAGTTTTTAGATTTATAGGTAAAATGTCACTCAAACATTTACAAGTAGTAAAGATATTTTTAATAAATGTAATAGGTAATTATAATAATGGTATTAATTTAAAATAAACATTATAATTATGTATAATTTAATACATAAATTTTTATTGGAAAGGATCTCTTGATGACATGAAGTCAACTTCAGGTTATTGCTTAACATTGGAAAGTGAGTTGGTTTCATTGTCTTTAAAGAAAGAAGCCATAATTACATTGTTCTTTAATAAAACTAAATTTATATCTCTAACATGAAATTTCACATAAGGATTATGGATGATAATAATCTTATTTAATTTTATGGAGGCTTACTTTGATCCAACACATATTTTTGTGATAACAATGGGGCAATATAATTACTCAAGAATCCAATTTTTCATGCTAGAACCAAGCATATTGAAATCAAAAATTATTTTATTAGAGTATTAGTAAAATATAAACACTATTTAATTGATTATGTTATAAGTGAAGATAAATTTTTTATATTCTCACCAAGGGATTATACAAGTAGAGTCATGCAAGAATCAAGGAGATGATATTCACCTCTCCTCTTTGCACCAAAAGGGGAATATTGAGTATGATGCAAATATGAGAAATTTATCATTAATGTTCAATTTAATTTATTTAGTTTTTATGAGTTTAGGAAGGTAATTTTATTTGTTTATTTCTTATACTTTCTGGAAACTTCCTAAAAAATAGCTAAAAGTGCCAATTAGAGTGCAGTTCACTTAATGCATACTTAATTGAGCTCAAACACTTAGCCATTCATACCCAAAAGGTGAAGCACACTTTTTAGATATGATGTAATCAAAAGTAAATTTATTTAAGATAATTTCATATTTTTTAAGTCTTTAAGGTGCCTAGCTTGTCTAGTGTGCATGAGTTGTTTACTTGCTAAGAAAGGTTTCTTGCATGTTAACCTTATCTTGTCAATAAGCCAACCTTATTTTATTGAGTCTACCTTCAATTTTATTAGATTTTATTTTTATTTAATTAGTTTTTAAATAAGGTATTAATTAATATTTCAATTTATATTTTTATTATCATGTAATTTTATTGTAATTGACTTATTTTAGCTTTAATTATTAATAAAGAATTGTGCACAAAGAAGTATGGAACAATAGTTATTCTTGAAAACAATTTTTTCATTATGTTAAGATTTTATTTTATTTTAGGTATTCATAAAATAAAATAAATAAAATTATTTATTATTTATTGAATATTTTATCATCAATCACATTTGCGGCAATACTAGATTAACAACTAAGAATTTTATGATAGATTCGTTGATACATACTTTTAATTTCAGAGTAAATCAAAGCTGATTTTTACTCCCTCCACACATCAAAAAATTCATTATTATTATTAAATTTAAATTAATATATTTTATATCTATATATAAACTCTCTATCATATTGAGACACATATATTAAAAATGCCTTTCTAATTACTCATATCTAACTTTATGCTACATAAATATCATACTCTGCTATGATGTGCCATTGATTATATGGATGGTGTAGAGAAATTTTCACTTGTTTTATGATAATTTGATGTTGTTAATTTATTTAATGAATGGATATACATTAATTTATTATTATTTGTGGCTAATTGGTCTTACTTGGCCATATGTATGATATTGTTTGGCATTTCATGACATTATGTGTTGTTATTGATGTGATGTTTGAGCTTGATTAGTGGTGTCATGATCTATGTCATGCACTTTTATTATGTAGTCTTATTTAGAGATGGTTAATTTATTGTGTGCCCTTTTTTTATATCTATTTAGACATTACACTTGTATGCCTCACATTACATATGTTTCATACATGGTTTAATAATAATTACTATACTATGATATCATACTCTCCACAAGTTGAGATTATTATACATGATTCTATGTTTGTCACATGATACAATTAAATATATTTTAGGGATGATTGAATTATAGGGTACATCCCTAATCTCAAAATAAGGGGCATTATAGTGGGCTTGTTTAGAGATTTAATCCACCATGAGAAAAAAATAGATTTTATGACAAAGTATAGGTTTCAAATATTCAAAATAATTTCAAAATTATATTTGTTGACAAATTACAGGTTTCAAATATTCAAATCAATTCTAAAATTAAATACATGACAAATATTGTCACATTAATACATATTATGGGGGCATATGAATCCTACACACTTGGATGCATATGTAATTTTTTTTATAGGAACATGAATTATAGATTTCACATACAATTATAGTTGAGAATATAGATGTATTAAAATATATATCATTTGGTATATATTAAAAGGGTATGACTTGTTATATACATTTTTCAAAGTAAAAAAGGATGATATTAGTTCATGCACATATGCAATATAATATAATTTATAAATTTAGAGGCCAATAAATGTTATTTGAATTCAAATATATTAGTATTGTGGTCATGATGGGGTATGAGTAATCTTTATTCTCTTTTTATCATGTAAATAAAATCTAGATGTGTCAATAATAATGTGATTAATTCTAATATGGGTAATACATATTTGAGTCTAGTGACACTCAAAGACCTTGAAATTAATCCTAATGAACCCATTGTGTGTTTCTATATGTTATTATGGGTGATATAATTTTTAGTATAGTCACACTTAATATCCTTGGAATCACTTCTAGTGAACCCATAATGATTTTTCCTTCTTTGGATTAGCACTTTGAGTATTTTACCTAATCATGAGAGTTTGAGTCTGCATCTTTATAACTCAAGGGATTGATTAATTATTCAAAAAATAGAATTCATCACTCTCAAATTCACCAATGGTTAAAAATGAGGAATCACCTCTCCAAGTGTTTCAACAAGGGGGCACATTTTTCCAAAGTTGCATCATGTTTTACAGGTTAAAATAAAACATGGTTACATTTTCATATAAATTTTCTAAAATGAGAGACCTTCATAATTGGAGTTCTCTCTCAAAGATAATATGTGTTGTACACACTTAAGTTTATTCTTTATCATTTAATACTATAATTTTTTTTTTAATTTT
This sequence comes from Torreya grandis, assembly GCA_037957365.1. Classification (NCBI taxonomy): domain Eukaryota; kingdom Viridiplantae; phylum Streptophyta; class Pinopsida; order Cupressales; family Taxaceae; genus Torreya; species Torreya grandis. The sequence continues at coordinate 446,733 of JARHVA010001146.1, forward strand.
AATAAAGAGGGGAAGATGTAGACACATAAATCTAGTCATAGGTACATGACAATCTTAATCTTTGACATATTAAACCACTTGACTTGCACCCTATTAAGGTAAAAAAATGTATAATTTCAGTCAACAACATGGGGACATAGTCCCTCTCTTATTAACACGTGGAGATACATTTATTAAAATCAAAAGAGATGTGTATCGATATTTACATCAAAAAAACTTTTTATGAGGGTTGTGTTTTTAACCAAAAAGTATGGAAAGGTGATGAACATGATAAATGAAGGGAATAATGGAAAGGAGAAAAAAAGAGAGAAAGGAATAAGGCATAATGGGATACTTATAACATGTTAAACATATAAAGCCATTATAATCATCCAAGGGAAGAAAAATGGTAACTCCAGGTATCTAAGCACAAAAACTCACTAGAATAATCTAAAAGTAGAGATTTTAACATAGGGAACCTTTATCATTAAAATGAGATGGGAAAGACATATTTTGAATATACAAAAATGATACATAAACCAAGGAGATTGGATAGCATTATAAATAAATGTATACAACAACCTCGTATTTCCTTAAAAAAATAAACAAATTCTATTTTTAATCTCGCCAAGGTTTTACAATGACCAAAAATTCTTAATGTAGATTCAAAAAAAATTTTACACTAAAATATTTACATTCATTGACTATCTAACAATATTATTTTAGTAAATTGAAAGAGGAAGAACCAAAATATATTGACTTACTCATACACATCATTAATCTATAAAAAATAATGGCATAAAGTCTTATAAATTATTTATGTATTGACCTTTAATGGGGATGTACATATAGACGCATTCTTCTCATCTACCAAAAATTCTCATATTGTAGAAAAAACCCGAAATGAGTTCAGAACTCTTATTTATAGCTTGTAATAGGTGTAACCATATTTTAAACACCCACAACCACCCTTATAACCACGTTTTTAGAAACTTATTTCTATTTCAGTGTTACTTTTTCATTATAACTTTAAAAAGGTAAATATGACCCTTTTAAGGGATCAAAAAAGTGCAAAAGAAAAATAAAAAGTTGGGAAGACAAAAAATGAATTTTAAGTGTTTATTAAGAAGACAAATATTTTTTATAAATAATACCTTATTCTATTGTTACAATAATCTTTGATTCTTTATTTTGTGATGATTTGAGCATGTACATTTTGAATAGTCTGGATAATTCCTATAAATAGTGTGAAGCATGCATTTGCACATTTTGATTTAGCTAACCAACAACCAATTCACTATTCTCAAACATAATAGAAATGAACACATGCTTCCAAGATAGATACCCCACTCTGAATACTTTACATGTTGTTTGCTTACTTTAGGGAATTCATGATAAGATTTGATTTTACATTTGATGCTTTCAAGATGCCTTATCCAAATCAAGATTTTGATATTTACTCTCTTAGTGTATACAATATCTGTCTTGAACTTAGTAGAGGATTTTGAATAAGAAAAAAATGATATCATGTTTGAAATTATTGTGAATCTAACTCTCTTAAGCTGATGAATTTGATATTGAAAAATGTTAATAGATTGTAAGCTTCTCTTTATCTGTTTGATAAGTTATTATATGAAAAATATTCATTTGAGAGTTTTCAAAAGGTTTCAGGCTTGGGAAATCAAGCTTTCTTGTAATAAAAAGATTTGAGAGACTCCACAATGCAAAAAATAATTACAATGGATGTAATGAACAATTAGGAACCTATTTGTGCTAGAAAAAACACTGAGTTTTTTAAAATGATGTTATAACTTATTGAGACTTGTCTACATGCATGACATGAGAAATCATCTAGTATGATCATTCAAAACTGATCATATGTAACTAAAGAGGGGGTAAATCTATCAATAAGGTATTTTATTTGATTATCCACTTCTGATATCATGAATCAATGATCAAAATCAGCCTATATCTTCTTGAAAAATACCTCATATTGTTTGAGAAGGCCATGCATGATAAATGAAAAAGATATAATAGGGTGATGGGTTTGGAATATCATTGTAAAAAGCCAATACACAACTATTAATATCACTTTTTATGATTGGTTTGAGATATCGCATAGGAATTAGAAACCTTTGATGAGAATGGTGGACTTGAAGCCTCTCAATTCATGTTGTAGGTTTGATGAGGTTGTTTTACATGCAAAATGGTTTTTAAAATCCTAAAATGTGTAATACCACTTATGTTTTCTACCAATACCATGTTTATATTTTAAAACCACCTTCAATTTGATCAAAACCATGGCTTTCTCTTGGAAACTGATATAGGAGCATCACTACAATAATGTATATATTTGTTAATTTGTCATATTTTGGGTCTTTGGTAAGTTGTCTTAGTTATTATATGTCTTTAGGAGTCCATATTAGGTGTTAGGACTTAACCAAATTTGATTTTGTGGAGCATTTGTATTTTCCCACCAATTCCTTCATTTGAAATTTTGAATCCTGGTTAGTGTTGGTGGAGCTATTGTCATGTGGTAGTCATAGTCAATAAAATGGTCTTGTTGTGAAGACCATAAATTAGGTCAAGGGAAACCTAATTACATAATAATTTAATGTCATTAGTCATCTTGTAACTTATTTGAGAAGTTGAGTTGGTTGAGGACTTTCTCAACATACAATGGGCAGTTAGGAATTAGTTATAGCATTTTAAAGTCTTTATGAAAAGATAGTTGTTTTATGTAATCATTAATTCAATTTAGGAGAATAATTCAATGTATGCAAGTTGTATGGGGTTGGAATAAAAAATAATAAATATGATCAACCCCAAAATATGGAGTGAGTTCTTGGTTTATAGACAAAAAATGTTAACCACTACTAGTAATCATGGTGTAAATAATGACATTGGATGTATAGACAGTCTATGTGAGGGAAAGATCAATAAAGATATGTTTTTTTTGTTAAATTAATAGAAATGGTAAATTTAATTCTTCATATGGTTTAATTCATTCATATTTTATTAAGTGTTTTCCATATACATAGTAGACTAATTCAATACAGTCCTACATACCCCTATTAAGTGTGGATTTTATGATAAGAAACTTGGTGTCATGTGTTTTCTATGCATAGAAATGTTGGCCAATGTTTAGAATGTAGATCATTAATAATAATATTTAAACATTCATTTAGAATATTTACATAGTGTTATGTTATAAAGATATCTTTATTAGATCAATGCAGAACCTATTTTAGTAACAAAACAGACTGAGTCTATAAAAGGAATACTGAGTGTAATAGGTTGACACTCAAGCACATATATTAATATAATTTTGAAATGGAATGATGATTAGTGTGTGTAAATAATGATATTTAAAGATCCTTGAGACATTAGTCTTATATGCTTTGGTGATGGATTTATAAAGATGCCAAATACATATCCTGTTTTATATGAGTGATGTGGCAAAAAAGGACTATGTGTGTACTTCGAGTGATAAAATGGGATGAGAGCTTGGAAAATACTTGGAACTAATTGGTAAGAGGTTGATTTAAAAATCCTAAGGATTTTGAGATTTTATAACTTATTTTTTATTCTTATTTCATCAAGGTAGGTTTGCATACCTATAAAAACATGTGCCTGTGTACAGTATCAAGGCAAAATCTTGTAAAATTGTACCAAGCTGTGGCATCAAATTTTCAATAAGTGAAGGTAAAAGTTTATATAAAGAAATTTAGTTAAAAAAAGGCTACTAAATGGCTTGTGGTAGAGTTCAAGGAGCAGAGAACATTATCAAGATTGTTTGAGAAGGTAAGGTTGGGATAAAGCCTTCAATTTAATGTAAATAGGGTTTGAATATTGTGATATAAGTGGTAATGAAGATAGGGAGGTTTTAATATGTATATATGAACTAGTGTCAAGGAACATTCATCAAAGATTGAGCATAGAGAAAAGAGATCCTTGTGAGGAAAATTTAGTAAAAAGACAACTATAAGTGATATTTGACAAAGTGAGTACATGAAACTAAGTTAAGGTAAAAAATAGACAAAAATATATGACATTAAACAAGAGAAAAGATGTTAGATTTTCAAGAACAATAATAGAGAATAAAAAGACCTAATTAAATAGAATAGATCTAGGGACATTGCTAGGGGTAAGATAATGTATGTTATTATTTTCATCTATCATCGACTAGATTGAATGAGCCTTATACATCAAAAAACACCATCTAAAATCCATATAACATGAATTTAAATTTGAAAAATCCTTTTAAAAGGCCAATACCATGAATTAAAGAGCCAAAACCATCTTACAAAACCACAAATAGACAAGAAAATCCTACTTTAAAGAGTTAAATTGCCTTGTTGAAGGTTGATAAGGAGGTTTAAAATGGTGTGTGGGATCTTTGAAGTTTTTTGACAAGTTATAGAGCTTGATATAAATAAATTATATGCAAGATGAATTTGTAAACCTTGCACAAGGCAAAATAGTATTTAAATATCTACCACATGCAAAAAACTATAGTTATTTTTACTAAAATTGTCATTAAATAGGCCAAAAACCATGTGTTTATTAGTTAAAAAACCTTGAATATCATATTGTTATCTCAATCAGCCACACAAAAGATGAATAATAATATTTTAAAGGATTGATGACTTTTCAAAAGGATTTTAAAAGGGTTGTGAGCTTTCAAGGGTCATATTACATGTAAAATTGACTTGAAAAGGTTTCCATAGTATTTACAAAGGCCATATTATGGTTATAAAACATTTTATTTATTTTTAAAAAACTTTGAAAAAGGATTTACATATATTTAGAGGTGGAATGGCTTTGATAAAGGGCATTCAACATTAAATATTACCTTTTGAAACACACAAATTACAAATCAACTTCAAAAAACCCATGAAAGGAAAAATATGATTACATGAGATTATTTATGTGGACAATGGAAGAGAAATAGGGTTCTTATGAAGTAGAACTATGGGTATTATGAATGAATGAATTATTTTAATAATTTTCACAAGACTGAGTGGTCTAAATAACTTGATGTCTTATTGTGATGAGGGAGTTTAAAAGTTGAATCATGAAAATCCAATTTTGAGGATAATAGACTATTAATATAAATTATTCTTACCATTTTTCATTGTTTTTAATGTCTCCAAAAAATGAAGATAGAAATGACCATCTTTCACATGAAACTCTACATCTTTATCTAATTTTGAGATGACAGTTCCATTATCCAATCTAACTTCATATTTCACAATCACTTCATCAGCTTCTTTGGAGTTTTCCCACTTTAGAGACACATACTCTGACAAGATTCTTGTTATCAACATTTTTTATGATTTATCCATCGAGTGCTTTCAAATAAACTATAAGTTTGATAGTGACTAATGTGCCTATCTACCCTAGTGGATCATATATATATATATATATATGAAATAATATCACCATGAAGAAACCCCCTTGTACTACTTCATGGATGCCCCAAAACACATAGGGGTCAATAAATTTCAAACTACCATCTTTGGCCATTTAGATAAGGTCGAGCCACATCTATAGAGTGTTTCATGGGCAACAAATACTATTTGAGATGAGAATTATTTATTATTCATTAGTAAGGATGAATCTATGATCATTAATCACATCGCTACCTGATAACAAAGTTATAGTTAATTTTCTTATGGATCAAATTGATGAAGAATTTATGGGCTTCATGTCAACCTCTATGAATCTTTTCCCTCATCTCAATTATATATTTATTATGTTGAAATAATTTTGGATATCGATGCATGGAAATTCCAAATATAATCCTTTCCATATGATTCTTTAATAATATGAATTTACCACAATACTCATTCTTTGTTTGAATAAAGGTAAAGTTCTTATTTATGAACTATTGTCATTATCAATCATTGGAGTTAATTTTTGCATGTGAACCAAGCCTTGTCCATTAGGATACAAATTATATGTCAATTATGGAAACTTTTTACCATCCCTATCTTTGAAACAACTCCAATTTCTTATATAAGTGTAATTAGGGATGTTATGATGAAATGCAAAATTTCATGATAACAACTAGCTTTGACTATGGGACCACATTCCTATATGGAATGCATGATAACTCAAGAATATTTGGTGACTGGTGCCTTGATTTTTTTTTGGATTCATAAAAACAATGTGAAACACACATTCTCATATCTTTATCTAACCAACTAATATCCAATTCACCTATCTCAATAGTATAATAAATGAACATGCATTGTCAGGACATATCCATTGCTTCAAAATTCTTGCATATATGCTTGTTCACTTGAAGAGTGTCACATAAATACTTTTTTTGTAAATTGTAAAATCCAAGGAAAATAAATTCACATCAAGATTTTCATGACTACAAATTCTATCTTTTGAATACATTATAAAAAATCTAGCTTGGAGACCAACTTGGCTAAAAAACTTCAAGGCTCTTTTCTACATGCTATTCTGGAAAATGAAAAATATTTATACCATGAAATTGTCATAGATTCAGATATGTACAACTCATTTTGATTCAAATCATGGGTTTGAGGAAACATACATGTGAAAGTTGAATTATCAAATAGTTATTTTACATCTCCAAAAATTAATCTTTTCATACACTCTAAAGCAATGGATTCCTTGGTCTTTATGCAAATCATATGATTGTCTATTGAGAGTTTATAGGTAGAGAAAAAGACTTAAAAATGTGTAGTAAAAATTATCAGTACATGGAAAGGAGGGAGAAAAAAATAGACTATTTTATTTATTTAAAAATAGTACACACACCAAAATAGATGGGAAAAGGAAATAAGTGAAAATATGGAAAGCATAACTATTTACAGGGAGCCGAAGAAAAAAAAAGACTATATAAAACCATTAACTAGCTAGGAGATGTACCTTCCATTTGATAACAATGTATTTGAATTATGAGGCTTGAACATGTCCTACAATAGTGACCAAGTAAGTGGGGATAGGATGAACTTATGATTACTATGCATACTGAGATAGTCATGAACAAATAGACCAATAACAAATCCAAATTTTTAAATGGAATGATTACAAGTTATCTAGTATTCTAAGAGCATTTTTTTGTAATATTAGACTTATTAAATGTCTTTTTGAGTGTATTTGGATGTGTTTGTGCTAGATATGAGATTTAAATTAGAGAGAAGTATGTTACAATTTATTTTTGAGCTGGAACAACAATAGTAATATCTATTCAAATGAATTAAATGCAAATATTATTTTCCAAATTGATTCCCATGGAAGATAAAAATTCATTATTAGAGGAATCATCATCGTGATCTTCATTAACTTCATCTACCTTGATAGTTTCCATTTATATTGGAATGAATATTGGGCACCATTATTTTCACTCTACCTTCATATATTATTTGACTTCAACCTTGGCATGATTATGGTATTCAATCTATGTATTCTTAGTTGCATTAGATTTATAACTTGTGGAGAACTATTCTATAGTGGAACATGAAAAGGAATTGCTGAGAAAATCTTATCTTTTGATCACTAAGTCTTCCATTCTAATCCAATTGGTGTCTTATTCTTTATAAAAAAAGTAGTTTCATGTTATCTTCTCTGTTGGATGGTGGATCCTAATATTATTATAATTCCTAGTTCTAAATAGGGGGTGTGTGGGGCCAACCCCCCCCCCCCCCCTCTCCCCCACTAAGGTTTACATGGGGGTGGAAACCTACTTTAGATCCCCCCTGGTGGGGGTTTTGGGGTAGCATCCCCGAAGCAAAATTTTATGAAAAATGAATTGTAAAATATTGTAATTTCATAGTAAATATGGACCATTCACTATTAGGTCATATATCTAATGGTATAAATTATGTTGATGCATTTTTGACCTAATATGTAACCTCCTTTAATATGAGGGAATTGTAATTATGGTGGCACAATATGTGTGAGTGAAGAAGAGATTGTAGTGGATGTATTTTAGGTTTTCCCCTTCATTTGTTGGACTGAATAAGAGAAAAACTAGATATTTATATGTGGATGTAGCCCATGTTGGGTGAACCATGTTAAATATATGTCTCTATTATGTTATGTTTTTTGCATTTTATCTCCATTTTTTATTTCATTAATATTACTCTGTGTTGTATATTCCTAACAACTAGTATTAGAGCCAAAGGTTTATTTGGTAGATAAAATCATAGGAAAAGAGGGTTTTGGGCTCGAGTGGGAGTAATGGTGGAAGAAGGAAAACTTAAGATTGATAATTTCAATAGCCAAAACCACCAACTATGAAAGATGCAAATAGAGGACTATCTATATCAGAAGGATATTTTCATACCATTGGGTATAATAGTAAATAAGTTGATGACTATGAAGGATGAAAAATGGGAGGTTCTTGATAGAAAGGCACTAGGAATAATATGATTATGCCTGGCAACATCGGTGGCCTTCAATATTTCAAAAGAAAAGACAATAATAGATGTGATAAAGGCATTAGATAGAGTGTATAAAAAACCCTCAACATCCAACAAGGTATTTCTTATGAAGCATTTATTTAATATGGATATGTCAAAAGGTGGGTCTATTACTGATCATTTAAATGAATTTAACATGATCACAAATCAATTAAGCATTGTAAGAATATTTTAATTATGTGCTTATTGATAAAAAGCTAGAATGGCTTGGTCATGGTTGTGAGTAATTTTGTTTATGATTCAAACACTTTAAAGTTTGATAATGTTATTGGTGTTATTCTTAGTGAAAAAATGTGATGGAAAAGCATAGGTGAGACATCAGGTAATGCTTTGACTATGGATATTAGGGGAAGACAAAAGGATAGAGGAAAGGGCCCAAAGAATCATGATAAGTCTAAGAACGGTTGATCCAAATCCATAAGAACATTGGTGTGATGGATTTACGAGAAGAAAATACACCTAAATTAAGATTTTTGGTTTCAAAAATAAAAACAAGGAGATGGACAACAAGATGAAAATTAGGAAGCAAGTATAACAGGTGATGTGTTACAACATGCTTTAATCCTTTCTTTAGATAATATTAATGATTCTTATGTGTTATATTCAGGGGCTTCATTTCATTTTACACCCCATATGAATTATTTTCAAGACTATGTTCAAGGTGATTTTGGATAGGTTTATTTGGGTGATGGTGAACCCTATAAAATTATTGGAAAGGGTAGGATACAAATAAAATTATAACATGGAAATAAATGGTTGCTAAAAGAGGTGAGATATGTTTCTGAGTTGAGAAGAAATCTAATTTTAACATGTATTTGGGAAGTGAGGGCTACATAGTTACATTTATAAATTTTTTATGGAAGGTCACTAAAGGATCATTAGTAATAGTAAAAGGAGAAAAGGTAGTTACATTATATTTATCTAATCATAATGTTGACTCTTATATTGTTTTATCTTCTACAAAAGTGGATACAAAATTATGGCACCGCCTACTTAGGCACATGAGTGAGAAGGGGATGCAAGTTCTCCACTCAAAGAATTTGTTGCAAGATTTAAAGAAGGTGGATTTGGATTTCTATAAGCACTATGTGTATGAAAAATATAAGAGAGTCATATTTCTCAGAGTTGGGAAGACAAAGAAGGATGAAAAGTTAGAGTTTGTGCATATAGATGTATGGAGACTAGCTCAGGTATCATCCTTTGGTGGATCTTCTTATTATGTTAATTTTATTGATGATGCAATTAGAAAAAATTGGGTTTATTGCATATAAAAAAATTGATGTTTTTGATACTTTTAAGAAATGGAAAGCTTTGGTTGAGAATGAGATAGGAAATAAGTTGAAGTGTGTCAAATCAAACAATAGAGGTGAATACTATAGCCAGGAGTTTGATAATTATTATTCATCCCATGGTATTTTTAGAGATAATATGGTTCCAAGAACACCAAAACAAAATGGTGTGTCAAAAAGGATGAACAAGGCAATCATGGAGCATTCAAGGAGTATGAAATTGCATGCAGCCTTACCCTTATAGTTTTGGGTAAATGTTTTGGTATTGTTGTTTACTTAATAAATAGAGGGCTTTCAAATCCTTTAGATGGTGGAATTTTAGAGTAAGCATGTATAGGTGAAAAGGTAGACTATTCTTTTTTAAATACTTTCAGTTGTGAAGCATTTTCCCATATTGATAAATAAAATAGAACCAAACTTGAAGCAAAATCCAAGAAATATACTTTTATTGGATATGGAGTTAATGATTTTGGTTACCATTTATGGGATTTTGAAAATCATAAAATCATTAGGAGTAGAGACATGATCTTTAATGAGAAGGTCATGCATAAAGATGAGTTGTAGGAAAAGAAATAAGAAAATACAAATATAGAATATGCAGTACTTGATGAAATCACTAGAAATGAAATTCCAAAAGTGCCAAAAAATCAAAATGTGCAACAATTACAACAAGTAAATCAAAATCTTGAAAGTGTAGTTAGAAGATCTACCAAAGTAAGTAGACTCCCTTTATGATATTATCCTTAACTTTATTATATATTATGAAATATTGGTGGTGAGCTAGAAAGCTATGAAGAAGCAATACAGGTAGAAACTAGAAAGAAGTGGGAACAAGGCGTGAAAGAGGAGATGGACTCCTTGGTTCATAACCAAACTTGGGATTTGGTTCAGTTGCCTATAGGTAAGAGAGAATCATAGAATAAATCAGTTTATGAGTTGAAGGAAGAATGTGGAGGCAAAAAGAGGTACAAGGCCAAACTTGTTGTAAAAGGGTTCACACAAAAGAAAGGTATATATTTTGATTAAATATTTTCGCTAGTTGTTAAAATTTCTTCCATAAGAATTTTTTTAAGTTTGTTAGCAGTAGAAGATTTTCACCTTGAATAGTTAGATTTGAATATTTCCTTCCTTCATGGTGATTTGGAGGAGGAAATATATATGGAGCATCCATAAAGATATGAATTCAAAGGTAAGGATAAAATTTTTTGCAGGTTGAAGAAGAGTTTGTATAGCCTATAACAAGCTCCAAGATAGTGGTATTTAAAATTTGACATGTTTATGATAGAACAAGGTTATATTAGATGTCATTCTAACCACTATATTTATTTTAAGAGATTAGATAATGGTAGCTATATTATCTTGTTATTGTATGCAAATGACATGCTTTTTGTAGGGTCTAACATGCATGATATAAATGAGCTCAAAATAAAACTAGCATATTTATTTGAAATTAAGGATTTGGGTGTTGTAAAGTAAATCCTTGGTATAAGAATAACAAGAGACAAGAAAAATAGAAAATTGACATTGTTTCAAGAAGAGTACATCAATAAGGTGTTAGTCAGGTTCAATATGCAAGATGCAAAACTTGTGAGTACACCTTTGGGAGGGCACTTCAAATTGAGCAAGGAATAGTGTCTTAAAATGTAGGAATAAATTAATTACATGTCCAAATTAACCTATTCTTCAACAGTTGGAAGTCTAATGTATGTTATGGTGTACACGAGACCATTCATTGCTCTTGTAATGAGAGTTTTCAGTAGGTTTATGAATAATCTAGGAAATGAGCATTAGGATGCAGTCAAGTGGATTCTCAGGTACATGAGAGGGACCACTAATATATAATTGTGATATGAAGGTTAATATGTTACCTTACAAGGATATGTTGATATATACACGGATGAATATTTAGATAGAAGGAGGAGCACCAAAGGTTATCTATTCACTATTGGTGAAACAAAATTTAGTTGGATTTAAAAATTATAGAATATAGTTGCTCTGTCAACTATAGAGGCAAAATATGTTAAAATTATAAAAGTAAGCAAGGAGATGATATGTATGCAATGGTTCATAAAAGAGTTAAGGTAGAAGCAAGAAGATTACAGATTATATAGTGATTGCTAGAGTGTGATTCATTTATTAAATAACTCAACATTCTGCTCAAGAACCAAACATATACAACTCATGTATCACTTCATTCATTCAATTTTGGAGGATGGTCAACTAAAGTTGGAAAAGATCCATACGAGTCAGAATGTTTTAGATATGCTAACAAAGGCAATCATTAAAGAGAATATGAAGAGTTGTTCAACTTCAATAGATCTTCAAGGATAACAAGGAAGATGAGAAACATGCTAGGGTCAAAATTTAAAAAAATTCTAAGGATGAGTTGTAGCAGTGGAGTTGCACTAATCAATCTCCAAGTGGGAGATTGTTGGATGGTGGAGCTCGATCTTATTATAATGCCTAGTTTTTGATAGGGGGTGTGAAGGGAAACTACACCCCCCCACTACTAAGGTATCTATAGGGGTATAGGGGGGTGGCGACCTACTTTAGATCCCCCCTATCTGGGGTTTGGGGGCAACACCCTCGAAGCAATGTTTTTTGAATAATACATTGTAAAATATTGTAATTTTGTAATAAGTTTGGACCATTCACTATTAGGTCATATATCTAATAGTAGAAATTATATTGGTGCATTTTTTACCTAATATGTAACCCTCCTCTAATATGAGGGCATTGCAATTATGGTAGCACACTGTGTGAGTAAAGAGGAGATTGAAGTGGATGTATTATAGGTTTTTTCCTTTATTTGTTTGATTGAGTAAGAGAAGAATTGGCTATTTCTATGTGGGTGTAGCCCATATAGAGTGAACCAAGTTAAATATATGTCTCTATTGTGTTGTGGTTTTTTCATTTTATTTCCATTTTTTATTTCATTAATATTGCTCTATGTTCTATATTTCTAACATTCTCCTTCAAGTAAAACATCAAATTATACATTATTATTCTTTTTTGTTTGTCATTCAATCAATGGTTCCTTAAAATAACTCATTTTATTCTAGGACTATGAGGTTTGAGTAATCTTTTAGAATAGGTAGAATTTTATCTTCTTTACAGATGGGAAAGCTAAATTCTTCAATCATTCCTTGATCAATCATTTTTTTATAGTTGTTCACCTTATTCCACAATTATGAAACTGTAACAATGATAAATGAAAGCAAACACTTTCTCTTTTTCTTTATTTAAGTTTCAACATGCTTGATTAGGTATGATTTCTGAAACTCTATTTTAATGTTGAGGCATTTTCATTAAATTAGCTTCCAATGCTTCTTTACCATTTATGAAAAATTTAGCACAATTTGAAACTTATTTATTCAACATTCCATACATAATGATGTCATATTAAATTTCCATAACTTCTTATTTTGTATCTTCTATGTCATTTACTTTGTTTATCATCAAGATAAATTTAATTTTTGTGTGTAGAGAGCCAATGAAGACACAAAGTTGATTATCAAGACTTGGTTGATTAGCCTAAAGAATTAGTCTTAATAATTGGCTGAAGCATGATGAAAATTATCTCATCTACTCTTCTTCTTACATATGGATTGAAATAAATAGGAAAACATTAAACAAAAAATCCATAATTATTTTAAATATACTTAGGAACTTGTTATTCAAGGAGTTCCAATTCACAATGAATCCATCTTCTAGGTGTTAGAACCATTTGGTAACACATATAGTGAGAGTTTTGAAAAACATTCTCACAATGGAATCTTCATGCATAGCTTCTAAGATGTTATAGGTCACTATGAAAGCAAGGATATGGTTATCTATATCTTAACAATTTTCTCCTGAGAACGTCAAAAATATTTTCCTTAAGCCTAAGGTAATTCATTGTATTAGGTCAAATCCAATGACAATTTTTTTTTTCCCCATGGGACATGGAGATCATTTGGGTTTGAGTGAACAAATGTTATTTATACATTTAGAAACATTTAGGAATTAGGTAATTCATCTTAATAGAGTTTCCAACCTCCATTCTATAGGAGGTTCCTTGAAATGTCTAAAAATTGCATGCATAAAACACCTTGATCCCCAGTGGAGTCACATAAAATAATTGGTTAAAAAATCTATTTGGGGGGAATGTAGGATTTTAATCAACAAAATTAGGATAGAGTCCCTCTTCTATTATTAGATGAAGATATTTTTGATCTCAACAAGTGACTCACCCTTAATAGATGCTCATTAGGTTAAACATTCTAAGAAAAACACTTAGAGATCAAACCTAGTAGGATATAGTCCCATTGTTTTTAGGATTTGCTGGTGATCTAAGGGCCAAGATTTCACCAAACAAACATATCATGAGAAAACATATGAATAGTTTCACCAGAGGATCATACTTAGTTGTTACTTTAGAATCTCTAGTGGGTTATAGGTATGGTCAAGACCATATAGATGTATTTATAGTGGGCAAGGTAATCACTCATAAAAAAACATAAAAAGAGCAATTTAGGGTAGGTAGAGAAGTTATATATGAATGTGCCAAACTAGTTAATGTTATTAACTCATCAAGGCTCACTTGGATACAATAAACCATCGTATCACTAGTATAAATAATACACAAACCACAATGACACAATAGGAAAGCTTTCAAGGGCACATAAAAGGGAAACACTTCATCCATAATATTTTATCTTGCATATATGTAATTAGCAAGTAGAAAAGTTCACACCATAGCTAGGAACATTTTAGAGTAGAGAAGATAGATAAAGAGAATGAACTTAACTAAACTAGAAGATCTCAATTCAATTGTATTTCCCTTAGTGATCTAAGATAATAATAATGTATGTAACATCAATGTGAATTGTATGAAAATAATGAAAGATAAATAATGCATAGATAGAGTTGAAATTAAAGGTGTATTCATGGCAGCATTTAGACAGTCTTAGTTTAAAACATCTTGAAACCTTATACAAATAAAACACTAGGCTTAAATAGACCAATTCAAGATTAAGGTCATTAATTGCATTTAGATTTAAGCTATTGGAAAAATCAAATTTGAAACTACAATTTAAAGGCTACCCTCTAGTGAAAATATGATGAAATTAGCTTGTCATTACCACAACTAGTTCCAACATGACATTCTCCTTCTTTTGGAAGTAATTCATAGTTGAATGCCTTCTTTGGATGTTATCTCCATGAAGCTCTATATATTAACTTGATTACTCCCAATGCTAATGTCTTTCTCTCTCTACCAATTGGATTCTCTAGAAACTTATGATGTTATTAAATGGATTTAATAATCATTATAAAATTAATTATAGTGACCTCCTACCTTGGACATCAAAGTAACTCTAGATTAGTATTTATTTACTAGGCATAAGGAATCATTTGGGATTAAATTAGGACTAATAACCATCCATACTTTTATGCATTTGATTAATACACCTCTTTAGGGTTGGGTTTGTATTCTATATTCTTTACATAATCCCACTATGCATGCCATGTTTGGATTGATGCCTGCTACCTAGTCATGCCTTAAATCCCACCTTATCAATCATTTGATTGATTTGTGATTTGATTCAATAAATCAAATAGAGTATACACTTCATTTTGGGACTTTAATTGTTTTGACAACTAGACACGTCATCAATTTTATGCTCTTACCTTATTAGTTATACTACCAGTGTGTCCTTTATTCTAATGGGGTCCTTGCCATGCAACCTCTCCTTTATTTCCTTCATTGCACGATTGGTTTTACTTATATGGGTTCATTTTTTCCACTTTTTAACTTATCATCATTCATAGGTTTTATCTCTACTACTCAATTTTAACATTCCATGATCACATTACCTCTCCCAACTCTCTCCTAGCTATGGAAAATTAGGATACTTATATCTTTAACAATAACACTAATATTCCCACATGGCATTCACTAATTAGTTCTTATCCTCTAGCCAATTTTGATGATTCTGACACATGGCTCTTTCTCACTCCACCATTATTCAGTTTGGGACTCTATGCTATGCTAACTATTTTAGCCATGATGTAATGAGGTGATGCCATGTGGCTCATTCCTTCTCACCCAAAGCTTGGCTAAGCTTTAAAGTTACATAGACTAGCCTGGGATAATGGAGCAGTAGGATTGTGTCACATGGTGAGATATTTATCACCAAATTTACTAGGGCCTAACATCATTTTTGTGTTATATGAAAACATTTGAGAGAGTGGGGTATTAGGATGTTTCCATGTGGCATCATCTCACCAAACTGTTAGCCTAAAGGCTTTACAATGGTACAAACATATTCAAGATAGTGGAGCAACAAGATTTCACCATGGGTTATAATCTCACTCCTAACTATAGTAAAAATTTATTGATGTGGATACCCATCAGGCAACCTCTAAATATTTGACTAGGTCTTTTGAAGCAGTGGAAAAGGTTTTGCATGTCCTTGTGTAACTTTACAAAATCAGCTAAGTGCTAAAAGTCCTTTTAAATGGGCCTAGGATGTTGAGAGAGTGATATATTTGGGATAAATGAGAATTAGGATTTCACTATGTGGCATCATATCACTCTTATACTATCTTGAAGATTTTCTGACATGGAATCTTACCAAGAAAACTCTTAAAACTTGATAGTGTCTTTTGAAGCAGTAGAAAAGTGCCACATATCCCTAGTAAAATTTTATAAAATTGACCAAGTGCCAATTTTTTTTTCGCGTGAGGCCTAGGGATGATGGGAGGTCATATTTTAGTTCTGATATTGATTTAAGCACCTTTAGGCAAAAGAAAAAGAAATTGAGTCAATGATCTTTGAGTTGAACATCAAATGACTAAAGAATTTAAAAGTAAATGACTAATTCTTTTGAAATGTAATAAAGAGGTATAAAAACTTAGCAAAATAAATCCATTTTAACACAACTTTTGTCCATTTTAATGAAATTTACTAAGGAAAAAGGAGAACTAGAGGAAACTTATTATAATATCTTCACTGAGATTTACTAAATAACATAATAATAATTATTTTTTAAATTATATTCTACATATTCTTTTATTAGATTACACCACAAGAATCTAATTAGTGATCTTATAATACATACTAAGTATGTTAAGTATAAATTAACATGTAACATCTATTAGTTACTGATCACTGACATCGCATGAAACAAAACATGACTGCATATAAGAAGTAATTACATAAAATCTATCCATGGATGGTAGAATAATATAGCCACTACTATAAATGTACAATGAGTAATTAATTTCATTTTCAACTAGAATTATGTCTCAATTATAAATATAATATAAGATACAAGGCTCCATAGATCATGAGTTTCATAAACTCTTGTATCTATGATAATCTTAAGTGTAATCTCTAAATAAGTACTATTGTGGGGAGGGAAAGCATCATCTGAACAGTTTTCTACACCAACCACAAACCATCAATACCCTACACAATCCTCTAGTTAGGGAATGACCCTCCCTTCATAGATGGGTAGATAGAGACAATATGGGAATCAAGAGAGATAAGCTAGTACCCGTGTGCTATAAGATTTATAATACTTGATGTGCACCATAAAGAAAATACGTTTTAAAATAATATTGCACAAACATGTAAATCATACATATGAAATGAAAATGTCTAACTAAACATTAATTTAGCTAGAGTTTTCAAATAATTATTGATCTCTAGGATCAGTTAAATTCATACACACCACTTGATTAGATTACCTTCATCTGACATTGTTGATGCTAAGTAAGCTAGTGAATCCCATCTCACTGCTTAGTTAGTACCAACATATAACTAACATATTCATATATATTAATTCCTATTAGTAGGCATAAAATATGCTAAACAAAAGAATAATCAAAATACATACATTTAGTCCATCAAACATATGGATGAATCTCCACTATATTATTTATCACATAAATAATAAGCATAACAAGTATAGTTTATACCAATCAGGTACAATTACATATATTCATGTTTTCTATTTTTCATAAGTAAATCCAATTATGGTACAACCAATAATATCATAGTATATAGTACATATTATGTAATTAAAATCAATAGCCATAATTATATCAAAGATCAAATAAATCATAGAAAAAAACATAATCTTTCATTTATATAACCTGTTATACTTTTAGGAGGCTATATGCATATAATTATAGTGTCCCATCCCTTGGGATAATGTGACTTAATTTACTAGTATATAAGATATAATTATAGGAATGCATCCTAATGTATAAATATAATCTATATATGTATACAAGCACCTAAGTTCTCATATAGATATATTTCATATATTTATTCACCTTGCATAATATATACCACATAATTTATAAGTTATAATACACAAATAATGTTCTTTATACCAATAGTAACTTCCATTTTTTTATAAAACTTTGAGTTTTTTAAACAAACCTTTTTAATTATTCATAGAAATAACATTCAATATCTAGTGCAAGATCCCAACATTTCTAGTATTCACTTATTTCATTTTAAATAGTCATAATCTAGTTATGATAAAAGCCATATAAGGTCTTCTACCCTGTATACATTATCCTTAATTTTTGAAAATAGAGTTCTATGAAGAAACAACCACACATACCTACATACTATCTTTGTTCATTTATTAGAGGATTATACTATTTTTGAGTTCCTATATGTATGTATAAAATCAAATCGATATCTAATACAAAATCATTGATAAACATATACTAACAGGCCTTGACATAGTTATATACATATTCCAATAATGTAACAAATCATATAAATCCTTTCAAGCTTGACACTGTCAAAATATTTATAAGCTTAAAGACTCCAACTATGCTACAAATTTTGTAATGGAACTTGCATCTACTATATTTTCACATTATAACTTATATGTGTATACATATCTCATACATATGTTCACTATTTTGAAAGATGAATATACACATAATTTATATATCCTTTCTGTTTGAATGTCAAATAAACACACAATTCATATATCCTCTCTTTTAGTATTATGAATACATACTTTGTCCAAACATATATATTCTCACAATTTGTGAAACAAAAGTGCATACTTATTTTATGCATAATTTCATAGTGTTTAAGACATATGACTTTAGTTCATTCATATATATATATACTCATACTTTCATGAAAAATATAAACATAGTCCATATATATGTATATAACTTGTTTTGAATGACATGAATACATAGTCCACACACATATATATATATATATATATTCAATATTTCTAATGATCAAATCACACAGTCAACACACACACACACACACACACACACACACACACACACACACACACGCACACACGCACGCACGCACGCACACACACACACACACACACACACACACACACACACACACACACACGCACGTTAACCTTGATTTGACAATCATCATTTTTATTTGGTAGTCCACCCATTTAAGTATCCTTTTGACTCCAACATCATTTCAACATACACTAGACCTATATGTTATATTTATATACTCAGTATTTAGACATCCATCTGATTGAGAATATATATGATTTCTATATAAAACTCAATATTTGTATATATCAAATCATCTACCCAGGTTCTAAATTTCCTAAGTTAAGGAATTATGTTGCTACCAAGAATAACTTCATTTAACCCTAAGGTTTAACACATAAATAATTCTAGTTTATAGTTAGGGATTTAAAAGATATTGGCTTAGTTATATCGATGCCCAAGCTATCTAAAAGGCTAATCTTGTATCCTTATTAAAATACAAATAATTTTATAAACCCTAATAATCCAAAACTATACACAATTCTTTAAGTAATAGAAAAATAATATCACCAACCTCTTAATTGATTCTAGATGGGACTATATAAACTAGAAAATCATGTTCTTCTTTTGCTCTGCTCTTTTGCTTCTCTTATCCATCCATGCCCTTCTCTTCCTTGACTCATCTCTTATCATATATTTTTCTCTCTTACTCAATTCAAGATTACATGCAACTCTAACCTCATAGTTCACAATTTCCATACATAATCCAAATAATGCATTCAAAATGAAGCTAATTCATAGTTAAATTTTCTTGAGTAAACCAATGAAAGCCATTAACTATTAATCTCTCAGATTTACTAGGTTAACCCTAGTTCAAAACTAACAAAACATTCTCCAACCTTCCTAAAATTCCTTAATCATTGTTTAAATCTTTTTAATTCCTACATGACTCTTTTTGATGTTAGGAGGCTGAATATCAATTTTACAAAAGTCTAGTACTATATAATTGCCAATGATAACTAGCACTTCAAACATCACCATAGTCAAAGAACTAGAATATTTGACTAGGATTAGTTTCTATGTTAGATTAGGATAACAATACAATTTTGTTACTTAGTATAGCTAACCAACCTCATGATTTAATAACAATATGACTAATATAAAGTTAATTATATTATTTTATTTAAAATGGTAAATCACACACTATTATACCAAAATATATTGGTTATTATAACAATGTTATTATTACTATGTTATATAGAATATCCTATGTCTTTTGTTATCTATATATATTAAGGCATTTAAGCTGTATAATGATATTTCCTGAATATCATATTGATAGCCAACTAATGTTATAAAATATTAAAAAGACATTATGGTTAGTCCACATACAATAGTAACTAAATACCATTAATGTAGATTTACGTTCTCATTTAACAATTATGAATACAATAACATGACATAATCATACAAAATAATTATACACTAAATCTATGTATAATAAGCACAATACAATCACACAATATTAATTACACATAAGCATTAAAATAAATTAACACATAACTAACACACAATCAATTATCTAAATGAAGATAACATAAAAAATGTACTAATGCTAATAATTCAAACAATGCATATAATGTGTACATGGGTTATATATATTCCTCTATTATCCCCTAACACCTCCATATGTGTCATCCTCTCTGATGATTCTCTCCCTCTATCATACTCTAAGAGATGAAACTCTCTTGCATCCAACTCATGACCAGAAAGTAGTTAAACCATAACATCATAAACTATATAATAAAATACTACTATAACAATAAATAAACATGATCAAAATATAAATAATTTACAATATAGATAACTAATAGCAATGTAATCATAAAATAAAAGTAACATACAACTATCCCATAACAACATATGACTTACAACTTAGTTTAAAAAGTAATTAGTCAATTTAAAAACCATAATAATCTATGGATAATCAGGTAAATTATCTTATTGAGAAATCAAGATGTGACATCCTTCCCCCTTAAATCTATTCATCATCTCAATGAAACTCATTCATACAATATTTCTAAATAAAAAAATATTATTTAGCATAAAAATAACATTGTATGAATCATCGAATCATGTAAATAAGTGTAAAAATAGCCTATAAAACTCATCATAGTCCTCCCAAAAAGCACTATCCTCAAAGTATTAGTCCCACAAGACCTTGCACTGTGACAATTCTATATTATGAAAATAAAGTTTGTGAGTGTCAATTACTCTAATTGGTTCTACCATGACCACCTCGAGATCTAGAACCTACAAAGCATTCCAATCCAACACATGTGAAAGATCATCTATATAAATTTTAAGATAAGATACATGGAAGACATTATATAATAAATCTAAGGATGGTGAAAATTCAAGCCTATATGATATAAGATTTACCATTTATAAAACCTCAAAGGATCTCACATATATCTATGAAATTTAATTTAATCAAGCTCTTTTATAGCTTAACCTGTAAGAATACTTTATCACCTATTGAAAACTGCCTAGTTATTCTCTTTAGATAAACATATCTCTTCTACCTATCATTATCCTTAACCAATATCTTCCTAATTTATCTAACTTGATCTTCCATTTTTGAAAGCATCTTAGTTCCAAAGACTACCTTATCTTCCAATCTATCCTAACTAATTGGTATCATACACCTTCCATACAATGCTTCAAATAGTGCCATGTTTAAAGCAATTGGTATGAGTTATTATAGGTAATCTCAACCAATGTAATATATTATTCCCACTTGTATTTATTATCTATTAATACATATGAATAATATCCTCTAACATGATTAACTCACTTAGTTTGATCATTAGTCTATGGGTGATATTCAGTACTAAAGTTTAGTTGTGTACCCAAAGCTGAATTCAAATTTAACCAAAACTCAGAAGTCATCCTCAGATCATGATACAAAATTATCTTCTATGAAAATCCATGAAATTGATACACTTCCTTATTAATCTATTTGCAATATGAGGTGCATCATCTGTAAAATTGCCTGATATAAATAAGCTACCTTGGTTATTTTATCAACTACAACCAAGATCATGTCATGCCTATTCCATGAAAATGGTAAACTTTGAACAAATTTCATACTGATCACTTGCCACTACTATTCTGGTATGTCATGTGGATAAAATAATCTAACTAGATGCACATGTTCAACTATCACATGCTAACATTCTAGACAATGTGACATAAAGTCCATTGCATCTTTCTTGATTCCCTTTTAGAAATATAGTGGTCTAAGCTCTACCATAAGCTTGGTTACTACTAGATTTCCTAAATATGGGGCATTATAAAGTTATTTATCACTATGATCCTTAGACTCTCCTTATCTAATATGTACATCCTTCCATTATATCATATAAGACTATCATTCTCAATTTTGTATCCCTTATACCTAGGATTTCTAGCATTTTTAGACAGTGCTTTCCTGACCTGATCATAGAATTCATCTCTTAGAAATAACTTGATCACTTTATCCTTAAAAGTACTCCTGGTAGTATCCAAAACTATTGTGTACCTTTTATGAATTAAGGCATCAACTACTCTATTTTTCTTGCCTTCGATATAATTGATATCAAAGTCATATTCAAACAAAAAATCTAACTAACATCTTTGATGAGCATTCAGATTTGGTTGGGTGAAAATGTACTTGAGTCCCAAGTTATTAATATTGAGCTCAAATAGTTTTCCCAAAAAATAATGCCTCTAAACTTGTAAAGCATGCACAATTTCTGCAAGTTCAAAGTCATGAGGGGCATCTTTCACCTCATAAAGATTCAACTTCCTTGACTCATAGGCCACTACTACACCATCCTGCATAAGGACTCCCCCTAGTCCATCCCCAAATGAAAATGTGATCATTGAAAAATATCCATTAGGATTAGGAAATATTAGTATTGGTGAGGAAGTAAGCCTTATTTTTAAATTCTTGAAAATATAATTCACACTTATTGGACTAGATAAAAATTTGATTCTTACATTACAAAGAGGTAATCAGATTAACTATCTTAGAAACTTTCAAAATGAATTTCCTATAATAACCCATTAACTCCATAAAAATCCTTACCTCATGGACATTATTTGATGCCGACCACTCCAGAACATCTCTTATCTTTATCAGATTAATTAAAATACCATCTATAGAGATAATATGTCTTAGACATTGCCCGTTCTTTTCAAAAAATACACACATGGACAACTTGTCATATAACTTGTGCTTTTACAAACATTGTAAAACTAGTTCCAGATGTTGAAGATGTTTTTCTTCATATTTATCATATATAAGAATGTCATGTAAAAGTACCAATAAAAATGATCTAGATAATCTTTTAAAACATTGTTCATGAAATTCATGAACTCTGCAAGAGCATTCTCAACCTAAATGGTAACAATGTTAACTCATAGTGCCCAAATCATGTTCTAAACACTTTTTTTGGAATATCTTCCTCCTTTATCCTTAACTAATGATATCTTACTATAATATAAATTTTAGAAAATACCATTTCTCATCACATCTAATCAAAAATATCATCTATTCAAGGTAGCAGATACCTATTTTTTGTAGTCACTTTATTCAACATTATATAATCAATGCAAAGTCAAAGATTACCATCCTTATTCTT
This sequence comes from Torreya grandis, assembly GCA_037957365.1. Classification (NCBI taxonomy): domain Eukaryota; kingdom Viridiplantae; phylum Streptophyta; class Pinopsida; order Cupressales; family Taxaceae; genus Torreya; species Torreya grandis. The sequence continues at coordinate 470,430 of JARHVA010001146.1, forward strand.
GATGAAGATAATTAGTACACCCCATAGTGACACACTTGGTATAATCAACCATTTGGATAATAACTCATGGAGTTGAGCCTTTAATTCAAACAATTCAGTGGTTGTCATTATATACAGTCCCTTAGACCCAGGTTCTGATCCTGGTATGATATCAATTGAGAAATCAAACTCTCATTTAGGAGGCAATGCTAGTAATTCCTATGGAAACACATCATGAAAATTCATTAAAAAAGGTAATAGTTAATTTATGGTTATTTATATTCCTCCATTTCATTTATATTGACAATAAATACTTGGCATACTTTTCTTTAAGCTTTCCTAAATTACATTGCATAAATTTGCCTAAGCCTTAACTCATTTTTCTCACCCTAAATTAGTGTGTGATTTACAAAATCATCTAGAAACTCAACCTTATTTAGATATTAGTCAATCTTGGCCTTATGCTTTATAATCCAATTGACCCCTAGGATCACATCATATGACCCTAGTGGTGTTTCATAAAGATCCACTACTATTGTGAATTTAGGAAATCTAATCTCTACTTCAACTAAACACTTGTCTACTTTAACTTTATAATCATTCCCATATTTTAATAACCATGCATTTTCCATTACCCCAACTTTTATAGATAACTTATTTAGAATTCTAGGAGTTATAAAACATTTTTTAGCCGTTATATCTATCAAAATGAAAATTCGATGTTCAAACAAAATCCCTGATAGTTTTATGGGTAAAGCTTGGAATTTGGCTTCTCGATTATCAACTACAAAATGAATACATTGCTGAAAAGTTATTTTTTGAGGAGCAAAACCTTTATTCCTTGATTTATATTGGGTACACTCATGCACAAAATGGTCACCCCCACAAATGAAGAAACCTCCAAGTGGTCCCTTCTTATCAAAAAATTAGTTTCCTTTGAAATCACCTTTGGGACCATTACTTAGTTTCCTTTAACCTAAACTACTATTAGAATTGGTATTCTAATTTTTGAACTAACTCTTAGAGTCTCCACTCTTATGTTTTTAGTTCTTTTTGAAATTTGGATTAGAACTTCCAAACCTTTTCTTAAACTTATCTTCAGCATGAGCAAGAGATTTTAAATTTTATTCTTTTTTGATTGAATTCTCAAATACTTGGTCCATGGTAGATGTTCCATGAATGTCTACCTCCCCACCTATCTAGGGTTTTAATCCCATGATGAACTTCCTAATCTTGAGCCTCTCATTTGCCTGATACTAAGGTACATATTTCAAAAGCTTGGTGAACTATTCCTAGTACTCATTCACTGATAGGTCTACTTGGTTTAGATTTTGATAATCTATAATATTTTGGTTAAAGTATAACTATGGAATCCACCATGATCTAAATAGTGTCACAAATTACTCCCATGTAGTGGTGGTTGAGTTAAGTTTCATTTCTAACTTTGTTGGCCCACCACATAGCTTCTTCTCCAGCCAACTGATAAGATCCCTAAACTGCTTTGGTGATCTCATAATAGTTTCAATTTTTGAAATGCTTCTCAATATTAGCCAACCATGCTTCAACTCTATCTTCCATAAATGTTTCATCAAAATTATGTGGATTCACCTTTTTTTATGTCTCTAGCCAATTCTATATCTACACATGCTCTCGCATCCTAAAGCACTTCCTCATGTCTTTGCTCTTGATGTATTTCTTAATCACTAGGATACTCATCAAAAACATCCTAATAGGTTTCTTCCTCATGTTCATGAATTTCCTATTCCAGGGCTACAATTTAGTCTCTAGTTTCATTCATGGTTACAAGAATATGATCTAACATTACTGCTTGCTTGGTGGAAAATTGGTTAGGATCAAATGGAGGGTTATCTTCATTAAAATTTTAAGGATGCTCTCCAGATTCTCTAGATCACACCATTCTCCTTTATGTTAATATAAGGATACAAAAATGTTAGTAGACTCATTTAGTCCTAGAGTTTAGGCCACAACTATGATACCACAATGTAACATCTCCACTGAGATGTACTAAATAATGTAATAATTATTTTAAAAAAATATATTCCACATCTTATATTATTATATTATACCATGATAATATAATTAGTGATCTTATAATACATACTATGTATGTTAAGTATAAATTAACATGTAACATCTATTAGTTATTGATCACTAGCATCACATGAAACAAAACATAACTACATATAAGAAGTGATTACATAAAATTCATCCATATATAGTATAATAATATAGCCACTAATGTCAATATATAATGAGTAATTAATTACATTTATAAATATAATTATGTCTCAATTATAAATATAATATAAGATACAAGGCTCCACGGAGCATGAGTCTCACAAACTCCTATATCTCTGATAATCTCAAGTGTAGTATCCAAATAAGTACTACTATGGGGAGGGAGAGCATCATTTGAGCACTTTTACACACTAACCATAGACCATTGATATCCCACACAATCTCTTAATCAGGTAATGGCCCTCCCTTCATGGATGGGTAGATAGTAACAACGTGAGAATCCAGAGAGATAAGCTAGTACATGTGTCCTATAAGATTTATAATACATGATGTGTACCATAAAGAAAATATGTTCTAGTATGATATTGCACAAACATGTAAATTATACATATGAAATGACAATGTCTAACTAAACATTAATTTGGATAATTTTTTTAAATAGTTATTGATCTCTAAGATTAGTCAAATTCATACACACCACTTGATCAGATTATCTTCATCTGGCATTGGTGATGCTAAGTAAGCTAGTGAAGTCTATCTCACTACTTAGTACCAACAATGTGAGATTTTGTTAATACAAATATAAAAAACATATTCATATAGATTAATTCCTATTAGTAGGCATAAAACATGCTAAACACAAGAATAATTGAAATGAATACACTTAGTCAATCAAATGTATAAATGAATCTCCACTATATTATTTATCACAAAAATAATAAGCATAATAAGTATAGTTTATACCAACTAGGTACAATATATAATTAGAATGCATTTTTTCTATTCTATGCAAGTAAATTCAATTGTAGTACAACTAATAATATCATAGTATATAATACATATTATGTAATTACAAAAAACAGTCATAGTTATATCAAAGATCAAATAAATCATAAACAAAAACATAGTCTTTCATTTATGTAACCTATTATGCTTTTAAGAGGTTGCATGCATATAATTATAGTGTCATATCCCTTAATATTCTATGACTTAATTTACTATTCAATAAGTTATAATTATAGGCACGCATCTTAAAGTATAAATATAAGTTATATATGTATATGAGCACCTATGTTCTCATATAGATATAATTCATATATTTATTCACCTTCCATAATATAAACCACATAATTTATGTGTTTTAATACACAATTATTGTTCTTCATACCAACAATAACTTTCATTTGTTATAAAACTTCATGTGTTTTAAAAAAAACTTTTTATTTATTCATGAAAATAGCATTCAATATCTAGCATAAGATCCCAACATTTCCAATTCCCTATTTTATTCACTTATTCCATTTTCAACAATCATAATCTGGTTATGATAAAACCCATACAAGGTCTTCTACCATGTATACATTATCCTTAATTGTTGAAAACAAATTTATATAACAAACAACCACACAAACCTATATCCTATCTTTGTTCATTTATTAGAGGATTATAATATTTATGAGTTCCTATAGGTATCCATAAAATTGAATCAACATCTAATACAAAATCATTGAGAACCATATACTAATAGACCTTGACATAGTTGTATACATGTCCCAATAATGTAACAGTTCACATAAATCCTTTCAAGCTTGACACTATCAACTTCTTTATAATCTTAAAGACTCCAATTGCGCTACATATTTTGTAGTGGAACTTACACCTAATATCTTTTCACATTATAACTTATATGTGTATACAATCCTCATACATATGTTCACTATTTTGAAAGATGAATAGACACATAATTTATATATCCTTTCTATTTTAATTTCAAATAAACACATAATTCATATATCCTCACTTTTTATGTTACAAATACATGCTCTATCCAAACATATATTCTCACAATTTGTAAAACTAAGGTGCATAGTTAATTTATGTATAAGTTCACAGTGTTTAAGACATGATTTTGGTTCTCATATATATATATATACTCATGGTTTCATGTAAAATATACACATAATATATATATATATATATATATACCATTTTTTGAATGACATGAATACATAGTCCACACACACACACACATATATATTCACTATTTTGAAAAACCAAAGCACACAATTAGCACACACACAGACACACATGCTAACATTAATTTGGCAGTCATCATTTCTATAGTCACCCAAATTGAAAGTATACATACTTTATTTATAAACCCATTCAAGTATCTATTTTACTCATGTGATCTAGGAATTTGACTCAAGAGAGGATGGTTAGTATGGTGTTAGTTCCAAAATGAAAACAAAATGAAATAAACACACTAATAACATAACATCCCTAGGCCTAGACACTAGGGAGAGCTTAGTTAACAAAATCAAATAACAAACACAACTAAAAATCAAGGAATGAAAACAAAATAATTCCTTCACCTTCCTTGGATGTTCCAAATGCCTTTGTAGTAGTGGCTTGCTCAGCTTGTGCTCATGAACTCCTTAGCAATGAAAGCTTGAAAACCTCCATCTCTCTTTGGCACCTTTAGCTTGTGACTTGGCTTGGCTTGGAATCATTTTGGAATTATAAAACTAGTTTATTGAAGCTTTTTGGAACCAATCCTACATTATAATTTTTCACTAAATAAGCTTCTTGAAATGATGTTGTGAGTCCTCTTATTTATAGATTTTTGGATTTGATCTGAATCAACCTCAACCATCCATCTCAAGATTGAGATGTGTGGTTGAGGATTAATTCAATTTTTGGAATTAAGATTGTAATTATCCTCATCATGACATTAGAAGAAGGGAAAATTAAGAGGCAAAGAGGGCATCATGGAAGGCATTGATGAGGCATGGAGGGCATGAATCCTGATATTTATGGCATTAATGGCTTAGAGATGTCTCCCCAAGAAATGAGGTCACTTGATGATGTAGATATTTGATATTCATTTCCAAAAATAATTATTCAACAAGTTTCCATGGAATTATTGATTAGGCCTTGATTTGGGTTAATTAGCTCTTAAACATGATTAGGCACATTATGCACAAATTACCTAAATTGATCAGAATGCCTTGTTATTGGTCCAAAATTTGAATAGATTGGAATTGAAAGGCACTATTAAATGCATTGGAACCATATTCCCATTTATGATGTTACCAATAATAAATAACAAAGGCATGAGTCTTGTGCAAAAGATTTGATAGGAAAGAGTAGTCTAGAAAATGCAGGTGCAAATTTGGCATTTTGGCTCAAAATGATCTGATCAAAGTTAGCTGGCCCATAAATTGCATTACCTCATTTAGGGATACCCTTTCCAAAATTGGCACTTGAATATATCACTTTCACATCATTTTACATGTTTTAGTGTTTTTAGGCCAAATTGTGTGTTTTAGATGGAAACTAGCTAAATCCCTAATTAGAGGTTATTGATGACCAATTCTAGGTATCTATAACTCCAACATAATTTCAATCAAAACATATACTAGACTTGTATATTATATTTATATACTCAGTATTTTGATAACTATCTAACTGAGTATGTGTACACAGACACACACGTGCGCGCGCGCGCACACACACACACACACACATGCATACATACATACACACACACACACATACATCCATACACACATACATGCATTTATATATATCAAACCATCTACCTAGGTTCTAAATTTCTTAAGCTAGGGCATTATGCTGTTACCAAGAATACCTTATTTTTACCATATAGTTTATCACACAAACAAATCTAATTTGAAGTCATTAGGGATTTAGAGGATATTGTATTGTTTATTTGGATGATTGAGTAATCCACAAGGATAATCCTATATCCCTATTAAAATAAAAATCATTTTCTAAACCCTAGAAATCCAAAACTATACACAACATACTTTAAGTAATAGAAAAACAATAATATCACCAACCTATTAATTGATTCAAGGTAGGACTATATAAACTAAAAAATCATGTTCTTATTTCACTTTGCTCTTTCTCTTCTCCTCTTCATCTGTGCCCTTTTCATCCTCAACTCACCTATTATCATATTTTTTTGGTCTCTCTTACTCAATTTGAGCTTGCATGTAACTATTAACTCATAGCTCACAATTTTTATGTATAATCCAGATTATGCATTCAAACTAAAGATAATTCATAGTTAACTCCTCTTTAATAAACCAAGAAAATATATTATCTGTTAATCTCTTAGATTTACTAGGTTAACCCTAGTTTGACACTAGCAAAACATTCTCGAACCTTCCTAACAATCCTTAACCATTGTTTAAATCTTTTTAATTCTTATTGACTAATTTAACCCCTTAGTAAAATAAGTCAACCCCTTATAAGTTCAAACTTACATAGGGTCTTGATAAGTAATAAAATGGTCACATGGTTATGTTTAGGGTCACATTATATGTTTCATCTTTGTCATATGTTTTATTATTATAATATTTCTTTTATGTGAACTTTTGGTCACTCTAGGTGAATTGTACGGTTTTCCACTTAGGACATATGTGTCAAGTTTGATCTGACATCCAAGGTGTCAGTTGAGTGTCAAGGAATTATCCTGTAACTGACATGATGTAGGTTCAACATCCATCCAAGAAGATTAAGCAATTTAATGTAGTTTTATGGATAAACACAACGACTGAGCATGCGAGCAGGCTTCAGGAGGGTCTCTTCGTATACTCACATGTATTTTCCAATGTTATGAAGCTTTAATAGGTTCAAAAATGACAAAAAACCACTCCATCTTTCCCATCACTCTCTTGGGCAAGTCAAATAATTTAATTGGTTTTCTATTAGTATGGATAAGAGGGAAGGAGTTAGATTGAATGCATTTGGTGGCTATTATCATTCCATTTGTATGCCCTTTCCATGGCACTAGTTTCTAGTTTGTTTTAATATGATCTATGAACAATCACTAAGATTATTGGTGATTGTAAGTTGCATTCACATCCCCAATGGCTTCAAGGCTCTCATTTATTTGTATTGGTCTATGTTAACCACGTAGTGAAACTAATCTTACAGATAATTTCCTTATTTTCCATTTTTTTCCAACTGTTCTTATACATGTGAACATAAAGAGATAGGCAAGATCATCCTTGAGTTTGAGGTGAGCACCATTAAGATCTATAGATAAATATTTTGATAGTTGTAGGTGAAGATATGGAATGGGGGTTGCCAAAACAACTAGAAATTAATAATACTTAGTACAATGTGTCTTATAGACCTTAGTTGGTCATGTAAGCATCTAATTTGATGTCATAATGGACCTAGTCTCTCACTGTCATATATAGGCAATATGAATTTTGAGTGTGTATACCTTAGAAGTTAAATTTCAATGATTTTATAGAAATTTACGTTGTGCTCTAATCTCTACAATAGGTATCCATCATATTTAAGGCCTATAATGTATTAAAGGTTTCCATATACTTCCATTGAAAAGGATTGGGTTCCCAAGAAAATGAAACTATTCATCATAATCAACTTAGATGGAGACCAATAGGAGTAAGGATGCCACAGAAGTCTATGTGTTGATGAAGTTTGGAGTTTTAAGTTGTGAAAAGATTCTCAAGATAACACAATTGGACTGACCCTTTGAAAAGGACTTGAATAGAGTTCTCAAGTCATCAACAAAATTTTGACCATTTCATTTCCACTTACAAAGGTGTAGAGTAAGAAATTTGTTTAAAGAAGCTTATTTCCTTAACTTTCCCAAAAATAAATTGTCATATATAATGTCACTCTATGATATGATATTATGAAGTCTATGTAAGCCTAAATGGCCTCACCCTTGCAGTGTAGGCATTATATGATCACATCTTGACATATGAGTGGTTGTTTGGTCAATTTAATGAAGGATTGAGTTACCTCAAACTCAAACCAATTTTTACCAAAGATGATCAGAGAGCTATAATACTTGTTAGGCCCAAATGAACCTAGAACTTGAAGTACAATAGTGGCCTTATAATACATTTGGTGAATAGAGAATGGTGCTTAGTTTTAAGGCATGAAATGACTCTATTAAATTATTAAATAGTGATAATTACCTTAGAGGGAATTAATATAATGTAACATAATTCTCAAACATTGATAAGAACCTACAGGAGTCTCAATTTCCCAAATATACATACCTACAGGGGACATAGTCAATAGACTAGCTCATGCTTATGTGGATTATAGGTTTGGTTGAGGAAAAAATGTATATTATGGATGGACATGATTGGAACCATTATCATAGTGGCAATGACACATTCCTAGTTGTTTTAAATAAATAAATACCTCAACCTATAGTCTTGAACTTTAAGCTCAATCAGTTTAAAACCTTGCATATAATCATGCATAGTATATAGACTTATAAATTTAATCTTGTGAAATTTGATGTTTGATAATTCTATGAGAATAATCAATCATTTAATATTTTGAAAAATCATCCTTGTGACCTAATCAAGTTCTCCATAGTCTCATTAAATTCTGATGAATAGGGGAGATACCCTCTATTTTGTCTCAGTCAAAGGTTACTCTATGAGCTAGATAACCTATAGGTTTGGTTTATGAATGATAAAATGATGTAAGGAAGAGTCTTAAAACATCATATAAATATTTAAATGGTTTTTTTGGATATGAATTTGTTTTTAAATAGACACCTATAGACATTGGAACCTTCATAGGTGGCTATATGCATAGAAAATATAGTTAGGCTGATTAGGCCTAAACCCTAAAGTGCCTAACATCATCCATAAGCCATATTATCCTTTAAAAATAATTTTATAACCTTTATAATTGAGTATATTATTTATAAATATCAATGGTTTTTAGAAAACAAAACATAGGTGGTCAGTCTGGCCTAAAATTATCTTAAACCTACTCAGAATGCATTGTAAGAGCTTGAGAACCATCTTTTTCTAATCCTATCTATACAGACACTATGCATGGTGCCTAAAGAACATGGGGAGAGTTGAAGGGTATCCTATAATCCAAATTTGTGTAATTGGTTCTAGGGTTCAACTTTTGGTTTTTATAAACCATTGATAACAAAAAAAACCACCAAAAATCCCCTCAAAACCCTTGTTTAGATGATGGAGAAGATATAGAGGTAAATGAATTAAAAGAGAGTTAATTTGTATTTCAAATGATTTGGAATTTTATAACACTATCTTAATATCTCTATCATTTATTTGATCTATACTATCATCTGTATAGATAGACCTAATACTATATTTTTTGTAGGATTTGAAGTGTGTTTTAGGTATAGAGGAGAATGGATAAGTGATAACCATTATATGAAATATTTAAAGAGTTTTACTAAATATTAAAAGTCATTTATCACCTTGGTTGATCATGAAATAAACTTGGATATCATATTCATCATAAATAATCTAAATAGACAATGATAATGTAAAATGATTGTCAAAGATTGGAAGTGAGAGGTGTTCTATGTGTTTCATTATGGTTTATTTGATAGACTAGAGGACAAAAGAGATCTATTTAAGTTGTATAACACCTATTAAATGATATTTATTTTATAAACTATAGGATACCTAAGTGATATATGTGAATATTGAAGCTAAGAGATCTAATGAATGACTGCAAATAATGAATGACAAGTGACAAGGGTAAGTCCATCAGTTGGAGATGCAGAGATGACCTGTATTGATCTCATTTCCATTTTCTCATGTTAGATCATATGTATCAAGGATTAATATATTATTTTTATATATTCAAATCGATGACTCATCATTAGGGTAGTTTTAATGCAAGAACATGAAGATTTTCTATGCCAATTTGAGGAATATGTCATGCTTCAGATGGATACTTGTCCAAGAAGGCCTTCATATCTTGTTATTCATTGCATTCTCTTGCATTTTAACTAGCTTATCGAGTTTGACACTTGTTCTTGTGACCCTTCCACTTCTCTTCTTCTCTCTCATCTCGTATGCTCTATATATGTAAGCCATTTTGGTAGTTGTATCTAATACACACCTAGTGTGAAGGAGCCCTACTAATTTGGCACCTTGTTTTGATTTCAAATAATATTTTGAATTTGATTTTATCTCTACAATATATTTCCTGAGTGTGTTAGTGGTTTATGTGGTCGACAAGTTATTGAATATCTTCTCCTTATTTCCATTCTACCCTTGCATATTTTTTTTTGAGTGATATTTCTTCTAACAGGTTTCATAAAGTGTATATGTTTGTTAAGTCTATCTTAAAGTGTGAGAGGCACTAGTAGTGTCTACTATCATACCTTATTTTCACCCGCCTCTAGATATGCATGGTAATTTGCCTCTATGAGAAATACTTATTCTAGAAGGACAATGAATTAAGGTTAGTTTTAGTAATCCTCTTTCTTAATGCAGATGCAAGTGTGTTGTGTAGACTTATCTTTGATGTATCAACTCATTAGTATAGGTTTATTTTTTGTCTCCTTCTTCCATTTTCATCTTCAATAGTGATTATCCTAGTGTAGTGTGAGTCTAAAAGATAAATCAAGAGAGCTAGATATTTAACCTGGAGGTTTAACTCTAGTATAGGTAACCCATAGGCCTAGAGGTAATCCATCATTTCACTCAATATAGAGAAGGCTTGAAAAAAATATCTAGGGTGTAAGATTGAGTGAAAATAGTTATGACATGCCCAGTGGGACTAAGGTATAAAATAAAGGAAGGATTTTTGGTGTTTTATTTTTCTTATCATCTTTTGGATTCATTCAAGTAAACACCAATGGAAATTCCAAATGTAATCATATAGTTATAAGTAGCCCAAGTACCTATTATTAATGATTTTAATCAATTATTGTGTTTCATGTAACTAGTAAAGTTGATATGGTTGTTTATGTTTAGAATCCCTACTATGCACCTCCCTATCAACCTTGTTATGACCCATGTTATATCCCTTAACAACCCTATCAAGGTTGTTATTAGTCTTATGAGACATGGCATCCCTATGATCATCATATCCCTTCTCCATATGAACATGATGTTCTTGAACAACCCTATGAAGAAGATTATGAAGAATCCTATGAAGAAGGCTATTAAAAAGACAAGTTTAAACATCTTGAAGAAGAAATCTAAGATCTTAAGATGTAATTTTTTAAAGAGGAAATCCAAGCCCTTAACAAGTAGATTCTTGGAGATATCCTTCCTCAAACTATACCTATCCCTCCTAAAGAACCATATTGTATTACATATCAACTTATTTATCCTTATCCTCATTAAACTATTCACTATCCTCAAGAAGAGCCAATCTAATCCTCTGTAAAGCCTACTAGATTTCAAACTCTAGCTTGTAACCAAGTAATAGAGTCTTGGGAAAACAAAGGTGAAGAGAGTGAGAACCAAGAAGTGGATGTCCATGAAGAAAACCTTGTGTTTTACCAAGCCCCATTTCTCTCTCCCCATGAACCTTTATCTTGTACCTCATGAAATTATATCCAAGAATAATTTCAACATGAAAAATAAGCTTTATTTAAGAGAGTGAGATGAGGTTGTTTTTGTTGAAGATAATTAAGAGGGATATGAAAAAGGTGAGGTGTTAGTTGAGGAAAATAGAACACTTATAACAGAGCTGAATCTTATCTCTTTTTAATAATTATTTTAAGTGTCTTCTTTCATTATCATGCCCATTCATGAGCCCTCGATCACTCCTACTCCCTCTTCAAATAATGAACCAACTCACCACCCTCGCACCTCATCCCTTCTTGAAGAAGAACCCATTTTATGGGAGGCAAGTAAAGAAGAACAAGCTCAGTTTGAAGCTAACCAAGAGGATGCTTCAAGTGACTATGAAGAAGATTTCACCATAGGGACTCCCCTTGGTGAAGATAAGTGCAATTCAAACTTCTTGAGTGAAGAAAGTGATGTTGAAGGTCATGTTGTAACTGTGCACAAAGAGTTCAATCAAAACATGCAAGAAGAGGTACTTGACAAGGACTCCAAATCTATTACGTTAGTTAGTGTTCATGTGTATGAACAAGATCTTGAACCTAAGGATACAAAAGAAGAATAAACTATTGTTACTACTATGGAGTAAGATTATTTGTGTTAAAGATTCTATGAGGTATGTAGTGAATTTGAGGCCCTTTAAAGGCTTATACCTCCTGGTGTCCAAATTGAAGATATTATTGAAGATGATTTGCCCTTTGAAGTACAAAATGATAGACCCAAGGTATCAAGCTTGTTGAAGTGGTAGCTAATGAGCTTGTAGTTGATAATGAATTTGACCTCATTCAAAACACCATGGAGGTCAAAGAGACATGACTTGATGAAGTATCATTGGGACAAGATCTAGCTAAGGAGTCTCATAAGAAGATTGAGGCTATTGAAATGCTAGAGGAATTCACCTTTATAGGTGATATGTTTGTAGCTTCCATAATTGCATTAAGGATAATGCCAAGGAGATTGACAAACATCATGAAGGAATTGGAGACATCAGTGCCAATGCTCAAAACGAAACATGCTTCATGTATTCCTTTACTTTATGGAGCAAGAAATGCTTAAGTCTTCCCATTTTCTCTAGAAGGAAGAGTTCTATTCAGTTTATTTTGTGCATAGATTAGTTTATTTGAGTTGTGTGTTTGTTTTCCCTAAGTATTTATGAGAGCTCAAGTATGTTTTATTTCTTTTCTTGTCTTGTCTTGTGTTTTTTTCGTATTTTATATTTGGTCTAGTTTTGGTGTCTGTTTAGAGGCTTTTCAATGTCAAATATGGTATATAAGTGACTTCATAGCCTAATGAATAGGAGGAGGCAAATGGTCCTTAGCATAGAAGGATTTCTACCCCTAAGAAATCACCAAAATTTTGACTAATTTTACCTCTTAATCAAATAATTCAACCCCAATGCAAGTTCAAACTTACATAGGGTCTTGCTAAGTCATAAAATGGTCACATGGTCATGTTTATGTTCAAATTATATATTTCATCTTTGTCATATGTGTCATTATCTTAATATTTCCTTTATGTCAACTTTTGGTCACTCTAGGTGAATTGTACAATTTTCTACTTAGGACATATGTGTCAAAGTTTTCTTGTCAATTGAGTTTCAGGGAAATGTCCTATAACTGGCATGATGTAGGTTTAATGTCCATCCAATAAGATCAAGCAATTTCAAGCAGTTGTATAGATAAGGACAACCACTTACCACATGGGAAAGCTTTAGGAATTTCTCTTAAGATCCCCACATGTCTGTTGAAAGATAATAATCTTTAATAGGTTCAAAAATGACAAAAAATGCTCCATCTCTCCCATCGCTCTCTTGGGCAAGTCAAATAAGTCAACTAATTTTATGTTAGTATGGATAAGAGGGAAGGAGTTGTATTTAATGTTTTTGGTGGATATTAGTATTAAAGTTTTACTCCCTTTCCATGGTAATAGTTTATAGTTTGGTATACAATGCTCTATGAAAAATCACTAAGATTGTTGGTGACTCTAAGTCGCATATACATTCCCAATGGCTTCAATTTTTTCATTTTTTTGTATTGGTATGTGTTAACCAAGTAGTGAACCTAATATTGTATATCCTTTCCTTCCTTTTCATGTTATTTCCAACTCTTCTTTCACATTTAAGCATAAATAGATTGGTAGGATCATCCTTGAGTTTGAAGTGAATACCATTGATATCTATAGAGTAATATTTTGATAGTTGTAGGTGAAGATGTGGAATCGGGGTTTCCAAAATATATTGAAATGAATGATACTCAGTCCAATGTGTCTTCTAGACCTTATTTGATCATGTAGGCATCTATTTTTAGGTCATAATGGACATATTCTCTCAGTATCATATTAGGCAGTATATATTTTGATTGTGTCTACCTCAGAATTTCAATGTTAATGATTTGAGATAAAGTCAAGTTGTGTTTTAAGATATGTAATAGGTATCCACAATATTTAAGGCATATAAAATATTCAAGGTTTCCATATAATTTCATTGAAAAAGACTAGGTTCCTAAGACAATGAAATTATTTATCACAATTAGCTTAGATGGAGACCAACAGGAGTAAGGATGCCACAAAAGTTTGAGTGTTGATGAAGTTTGGAGTTTCAAGTTGTGAGAAGATTATCAAGGTAACACAATTGGATTGAGCCTTTGAAAAGGACTTGAATAGAGTTATCAAGACATCAAAATGGTTATGACCATTTCATTGCCACTCACAAAGGTACAAATTAATAAATTTGGTTTGAGGATATTTTTACCTTAAATTCCATGAAAATAAATTTCCCTGTATAATTTCACTTTATAATATGATATTATGAAGTGTGTGTAAGCCTAAATGGCCTCACCCTTGTAGTCTAAGCCTTAAAAGATCACATCTTGACATATGAATGGTTTTTTGGTCAAAATAATGAAGGATTGAGTGACCTCCAACTCAGATCAATTTTTATAAAATATTATTAGAGAGATATAGTTCCTTTTAGGACCAAATGATCCTAGAACTTGAAGTGCAATAATGGCCTTATAATACATATGGTGAATAGAGAATGGTGCTTAGTTTCAAGGCATGAATTAAGTCTATTCAAGTATGAAATATTTATAATTACATAAAATGGAATAAAAATAATGTAACACAATGATAAAATACTGATAATCATCTACAAGAGTCTCAATTTCGCTAATATACATACCTATAGGTGACATAGTCAATAAACTAGCTCATGCTCATGGAGATTATAGGTTTGGTTGAGGAATCTAGGTATATGATGGATGGCCATGATTGGAACCATTCTCATAGTGGTGATGACACATTTCTAGGTATTTTAAATAAATATGGACCTCAACCTATAGTGCTTAGCCTCAAGCTCAATCAGTCCAAAACCTTGCATATAATCATGCACAATATATAGACCTAAAAAACTAGTCTTATGAAATTTGATGTTTGTTCAAGGTATATAATATATAATTGAATATTTTTACTAATCATCTTCATGATCTAATCAAGTTATCCATAGTCTCATTGTATTTTTATGAACATGGGAGATACCCTCTATTTTGTCTCAGATGGAAGGTACTTCGTGAGCTACATAACTTGTAGGTTTGGTGCATGAATGTTAAAAGGATGGAATAAAGGGTGTTAATACATCATATAAATATGTGAAGGGTTGTTTTGGATATGAAAAAGTGTAAATAGATTCTTAAAATCATTGGAACCTTCACAGATGGCTATATGCATAGAAAATATAGTTAGGCCTATTAGGCCTAAACCCTACAAGTGCCTAAAGTCATCAATAATGCCATATTATCCATTCCAAATAATTTTATAACATTTATAATGGATTATATGATTGATAAAGATCAATGAGTTGTAGATAAAAACACATAGGTGGTCAATTTGACCTAAAACTATCTCATACCTGCTCAGAATGCATTACAAGAGCTTGAGAACCATCTTTTTCTACTCCTATCTATACAGGCACTATGCATAGTACCTCAAGAACTTAGGGAGAGTTGATGGGGGTCATATAATCCAAATTTGGAAAAATGTTTCTTAGTTTATTATCTTCTTCCTTAATTCCCAACCTCACCTACCACCCTCATCACCTACCTTCCCATCCACTTAACCACTCATCAAATGTGAACCAGATTTTGTTTCACCTCATCAACTCCTAATTTGAGGTGGATCACCTCCTCCCATACTTGATTCAATCATACCTTTAACCCATAATTCATTTTGGTTTGTATCTTATTGATATAAAGATGCATAACAAAAATGGGTAAAATTTAGACACTAAAAAACTACACAACGGTTCTAGATATAAAAATGCCTCAAGACCACCTAACCCTTCTCAACCCATTAACTAACCCATCAAACCTTGGGTCTAGTTAGATACTTATTTAACTAAACTCACTAATGCACTAACTCACTAAATCACTAACTTAACCATTACCCAACTATTTTTAATTCACCTTTACTAATTTTTCTCTAACCATTCGATCATTGATGGTTAGATTAACCACTAATGGTTGGGCTAACTGTTAATGGTCAACTCTTCCTCCTTATTACACAAATAATAGCTATGTGCAAGCTAACATGACACAATTTAATATGTCTACCTTACCAAGTGATAATGAACTCCCAAGCATAGAAATCAATAGCTTGACCCTCTAGGGAACCTTCTATCCTTCATCTATCTTTTCCTATAAAAGGATGGGAGTAGAAGGTGAAAGGATCCATCATCAAAAGCATTCTAGTATATAGGTATTCAAGCTTCCAACCAACTACTCTTCCTTCTAGAAATTAAACAAATGTAATAGATATCTAAACCTTTACCAAAATTGATATTGAGTAAAAGTATTGTTACTCTACCAAAATTACTCTAGTAATTAGCCATTATCCATTTAGCAAGCAATAGGTATATATGTATCCCATCTTTGTTTGGTTGGAATCAAACCTCCTAAACCTATCTTTCAACTTCCTTATCATTAACCAGACCCTTAAAAAACCATTACCTGATCATTAACCCATTTTTTAACTCTTTTTTGAGTACCTTCAAAATCCATAAGAAACAATCAACAGTCAGCATAACCACTGACAAACACCTCCAACCATCGACAATTACGCAATCATTGATGGTCATCTTAACCACCAACAATCACCCTGATCATTGACGGTCACTATGGTAATATATAATAAGTTATTTTTAACCCCTTTATCCCCAACTAAATCCAACTTTTTGTGTCTCTACCTATTTATAGACCCCTACCTAGTTTTTTGAACCTAACCTGATCTATTTTAGCACTAGTATTAATATGCTATTACTATATTTAGTTATTTTTTCTAACAAGCATTCATTTCTTCTTGTATTTCATTTCAGTTACTTTCTATTATTTGATACAAGTACTTTTATTTTATCTCTTTTAATTTAATTGTTATGAAAGACTATATTGACAACCTCCTTGTAATCTCATGCTTCTTGGATCTAGGTAATGCTAGGAAGTTCATCTTACTATCTTTCTAACAACCCCTTTGTTAGTAATTTTTTATCTACAAGTCATCCTTCTTAGACAAAAAGGATCTCTCCACACTCATCTGGATCATACATGCACAACAACTAGGTTCTTCTACCACACCCTTATTACTAGTTTATTACCTTCTTCCTTAATTAAGAAATGAGAAAAAATTGAATAAAATAGTTTGGCATGCCCAGTGGGACCTAGTTACATCTAGTCCCATTTTATTATTTATTTTATGATGATATAATGAAATTAAAATTTTCTTTTAGGTATAAAATTAATTGCATATATTGATTTCTTGCATGTTTATCTCATTTAGTTAAATTAAAATTAAAGTAATTCAATCATAGTTTCACCTCTTTATCACACACATACCAAACCACCTTCACTAATCAAAACATCATTATAACTAACATAAGGCCTAACTAGGATTTCATCACCTAGCAGTAAACCTTCTCCTTATGGCTATCTTACTTGGACTTCACTACCAAGAAGAGAAATCAAAACTTAGCTCTTTGTTTGAGTCTAAACTCTAGAAATTAGTATATGCTGGCTAAGCACCTGACACCCTTATCACTATGGTGTGTTAAGTGAGGGGGTAGGCCCTAAAATCAAGCCATGTTCTGACTTTTAATATATATTTTGAGAGCCAAAACTAACCTAAAACTAACCAGATACTTCTTTTATAGTACCCTCTCTACAAGCCAAATCTTCAAACATTCTTTCTAACTTAAGGCATAAGATAAAAGAGAGACTAAAAAGAACCATAAGAGGTAATGTACTTTAGTGTGTGTTTTGCCTTTTTGACTTTTTCTTATCTTCTCTTTGTTTTGAGTTGTGAGAAACCTACCTTCCACCATCTTTTCTCTATTTCCTTATTTAATGGGGAACCAATCCATATTCTCTCCTAAAAATCCTAACTTTGCTAGGATCTAGGAGAGAAACCATATTGCCTTAGAGCGATACCCTACATCATGAGACACTTATGATCCTAACCTTACCTAAAACAAACTTAATCTACCCTACAACCAGCCTAATGTTACCTACAACCAACCTGACCTCATCATTAAATAGCCCAACCTCACCCTCACCCAAAATCAATCAAACCCTACCTATCACCTATCAAACCTCAACTACTACCAACCAAAAAACTATCAACTAGCATCTTAGCTAGTTACAATGTTAATGGATTGGATAATCAAAGTTTAGTCATCTATTTTTGGTACCCATGACCAATTAAACCTCACCTACAACTAATTAAATCTCAACTACAACCAACCAAAAACCTATCAAAGAACATTTAACCATCATCATACCCAACCAACAACCCATCAACACCAACATAAAAATTATCATAACCAACCTCATCACCTATTGGGTCACCTACCTCAACCATCATATCAACTACCCAAACCTGCTTTGAGACAACTCTTTTTATCTCAACACAAAGATTTGGTCTATCATCTTTTCCATCCACAAAAAAATATCAAACCAAATTATCAACCTTACCTAACCCATCAAACCAACCCACCTTATCAACCTTACCCAAGCAATCAAACCCACCCAACCTATCAACTCAAACAAACCTATCAAACCAACTAAGCTCATCAAACCAATTTATTAGCTCAAAACCTCAAAAATAATCCATAATTAAACCTCTTTTTTCACCCATTATTGTGCACACTTATAACCAAAACCCTCAACATAATAAGGTCCATCTATTATATTTGGTTCTTAGTCAACCTATAACTAAGGAAACCATAATCCAACCCTTAACCAAACTACTATTTAACCAAGTGTAACCTTGTCAACTTTTATTTGAAATCATAATCAAGGAAACCAACCCACCTCTTACACTTACCCATGTGGAACCAACCTACCAAACTTTTCCCCTTACCCACATGAAACCAAAACATCAACCTCTTCCACTTACACATGTGGAACCAACCTATCAACCTCTTTCACTTACCCATGTGGAACTAATTTACCAACCTACCAACCTCTTCCACTTATCCACATGGAAGCAACCAACCAACCTTTTCCACTCACCCATGTGGAACAAACTAACCTACCTCTTCCACTCACCCATGTGGAACCAACCAACCAACTTTTTCCGCTCACCCATGTGGAACTAACCAATCAACCTTTCCCCCTTATCTATGTGGAACTAACCAACCTACATTTTCAAATTACCCATGTGGAACCAACCAATCAAACTTTTCCACTTATCCATGTGGAACCAACCAACCTACCTCTTCCACTTACCAATTTTGTGAAACCTACCATCAACCCTAACTTGCTTACCATCAACCCAACATTAACAACCATTAACCCTACCTTACCTATTATGAACCAAACCAAACCTACCATTAACCCAACCAAACTTACCATCAACCTAACCTTACCTAACCAACAAAACCAAACAATGAAAACAACCCAACTAACAAACCAACTCAACTATTTATTTTACTTCTCTCAACCAATCAAACCGAGTCCTAGACCAAATCAATCAACCATAATCAACATACATTTTAACCCAACCATAACTGACTTACTTAACAAACTAAACATAGATCAACCAATCAAACTAACTGAACCTAACCTAACCTAACCTACTAAAATTAGGTCCAACAACATTTTGTTAGCCTTATTGCAATAGAGAAAATATCATCTGAACTGCCTCCTAAAAACTTGAACTATGAACCACTAACAATTAATAACCCTTTAAGAGGTGAATGAAGTCATCTTCACCGCTTTTAAACCTTATTATTAACCAACACATCACTTCAGGATCATTTTCCTATTTTCAACCATCCATGGAAAGAGTAAACTATGGGAACTTTCCCTCCATAAAGCTTTGACCATTTATCAACCCAAACCATACCTTAAAAATTAACCAAACTAACCCTTGGCATTTTTGCTTCAACCTATCAACTAAAAACATCATCCAATGAAATCTAAACTATTGGATATTACCTTTCTCATTCACCCAACTAGACTTATTGGAAAATCACTTTCTCCCCCAACCATTGAAGATTACCCTTCTCCACCAACCTATTTGAGAATCACCTTTTCCATCAACCAAACCTGAACCAAGTGGTATACTAAATTAGAGAAACCCATTTGGACACCACCTAACCTATTTTGGAGTCACTTTCTCTCCCAAAATTTGAAGAGTACCTTATCCTTCAACCTAACTTGAACCAAGTGGTATAGCAAATTGGGTCAACCCATTTGGACAACACCCAACCTATCTAGGAGCCGCCCTCTCCCCCAACCTTTGGAGAGTACCTTCTCCATCAACCCAACCTAAACCAAGTGGTATACCAAATTGGGGCAACCCATTTAGACACCACACAACCTATTTGGGCATATCTTTCATCCCCAACCATTAGAGATTACCCTTATCCACCACCCAACAACATTGGAGATTACCTTTCTCTACCAAACTTTCACCTAACCAACCTCATCTTTTTATCAATATAAATATTTTTCATGTCTAATAAAGTGTTAGAAAGTAATTGAGGGACATCCATTCTCTTGATTTACATCAACCATTTATGCAGGCATAGATCTAGTGCATATCATACCCTCAACCTCCTCAAAATATATTTATATTTTTACACCTATTCTTTCGTTAAACTAAATTCTTTGTCATCTTATGTCTAACTTAATCTCATCCATTACTTTCAATCACCTTCATATCATTATATTTAATAAAAATCAATTAAAAATAAGATCATCTGATTATTCATCATAAAATTAGCCTAATTTTAAGCATGGATACCATGGCTCTACCCATGATATGATCTTCATAGTACTTTCTACCTCCTTTATAAGACAAATTACCATGATCATTGTCACTAAAACCACCTCTTTTAACCTTCATTAACATTATTGTGCTATGGATTTGCCTCCATAAAGGAAAAATTTAGGCCTACATAGAAAATCCATGTCTAAACTAACATATAAATAATTTGGGATACCAAACTATCACTTGGGTCAATACCTCTAGCAGGTATATTACTCCCTTAAAAGATAGCTTCCCTAAAATAATGAATTTTTTTTGAACTTAAGGTAGACTATTATTTTTAAGAACAACTCTCAAACATGAACAAATCCAAACATAGACCACTCCCTTGAAGGATGGCTAAGTCAACTTTGTCAAAATCAGTCATATGAAGCTTCTTGCATCGATTAGCTTCCCAAACATATCAAATAGAATAATAATAAAACCTATATCAAAATAAAAAAACAAACAATCCCAAGAAAGATACAATTAGCTTTCATAATAATATTAGTATAATTCTCACATCGATCAGTCTATACCTATCATACGACATGGACTTGTCTATCATGATTCCTAGGTCACCTAAAAAAAGGGCAAGCCATCCCCACAATAAGGTTACCCTACCTATCACCTATTACCTACCATCCATCTCCCCTTTTGTCATTCATAAATCAAGGGATTTTGAGATTAATTGACACCATGTAATCAAGATACCTTTTTCAACCATTAAATTAATAACAAAGTAAAAACATGATATGAGTTTATGTTCATAAGCCCACCCATCTTTCCATCATGATCCTTGTCAATCAAATTGTTATCCTCGTCCTTATACTTTCATGACCACTTAAGAAGATGTGTCTTCCATATTTTGAGTCATTAAAACCAACCCATTTAACTAACTAATTAGTAAACCTATTTGGGAGTCACCTTCTCCCCCAACCTTTAGAGATTACCTTTCTCCACAAACTTTAAACCTTCAGAGATTACCCTTCTCTACAAACCATGAACCATTAGAGATTACCTTTCTCCTTCACCCAAACCAAAAATGAACCATTGGAGAACACCCACTCCAACCAACCATCTGACCACATCCACTTTGATGTTGGTCATTTTTAACCCAAACTATTCACATGTTTTATGATGACCTTGTCTAGTCCTTTTTGACTACACCGATTACCTTGCCATATTAAACATTTGAATTTGCACCACCTCATACAAAACCGACCATTTTGTGTCTTCTTAGGATCACTTCCTACCTTGAATACCTATGAAACACTGACCTTATTTAAGAGACTTATAGAGTAACCTAATTAGTTATGCTTAACATTGGGGCTTGGTTACCCTATCTCTTATCCTTACAGAACCAAGATTAATTTAAACCAACATTGAAAACATAGTCTATGCATGATCTTCACTATCACACTTAGTCATATTTTGTGTGCATGTTTGCATCTTAATGACTAACCTCACCTACCACCCTTTCACCTACCTTCCCATCCACTCAACCACTCATCAACTTGACCCTGATTCATTTTCACCTCATCAAATTTTAGTTTGAGAGGGATCACCTCTTCCCATACTTGGGGCAACTAGACCTTTTACCCACAATCTTTTTTTATTTTTTATCTTGTTGATTCAAATCCATATAATAAAAAGGAGAAAAATTTAGACACTAGAAAACCACACATAATTGTCTTAGATGTCAAAATGCCTCAGAACCCCCTAGGGACCACCTAACCCTTCTTAACCCACTAACTAACACATCAAACCTTTGGTATGGTTAGATACCTAGCTAACCAAAATCACTAACTCACTAACTTAACCATTATCTAACCTTTTTTAACTCACCTTGACAAATTTTACTCTAAACACTCGATCTTCGATGGTTAGGTTAATCTTCGATGGTCAAGTCTTCCTCATTCTTACACAAATACCAATTATGTGCAAGTTAACACAACATAATTTAATATGTCCACCTTTCTTGACACTAATGAACTCTCTAGCATCTAAATCAGTAGCCTGACCCTCTAGGGAACCTTCTATCTTCCATATCTCTTTGATTATAAAAGGAGGGGAGTAGGAGGTGAAAGGATCCATCATTAGGTGCATTATAGCATACAAGTATCCAAACTTCCATCCAGCTAGTTTTCCTTTCAGTAGTTTAGCAACTGAAACAAATATCTGAACCTCTACCAAATTTTTTTTGAGGTAAACTACTGTTACTCTACCAAAATTACTCTAACAATTAGCCATCAGCTATTTAGCAAACAATAAGTATATTTATATCCTAGCTTAATTTATTTGGAATCAGACCTCCTACACCTATCTTTCAACTTCCTTATCTCTAACTAGACCCTTAATAGATTTTGTAACTCTTTTCTAAGTACCTTCAAAGTCCATAGGCAACCATTTATGGTCAGCATAACCACCAATGATCACCTCCATTAATTGATGATTACCCAACCATCGATGGTTAGCTTAATCATCGATGGTCACCCTAATCACTGATGGTCATTGTGATAAGAAATAACAAGTTATTTTTAACCGCTTATCTATAACCAAATCCAACTTTTTGTGTGTTTACCTATTTGCAGACCCTTGCCTAATTTTATGAACCTGACCTAATCTATTTTAGCACTAGTATTAATCTGTTATTGCTATATTTAGTTATATTTACTAATAAGCATTCATTTTTTCTTGTATTTCATTTTAATTACTTTTTGTTATTTGATTCAAGTAATTTTATTTTTTCTTTCAACTTAATTGTTATCAAAGAGTGAATTGACAACCTCCTAGCAAGATCATGCTTATCAGATATAGCTCACGCTAGGCAGTCCACCTTACTATATTTCTAACAACCCCTTTGTTAGTACTTTTTTATTTATCGGTCATCTTTTCAAGACAAAAAAGAGCTCTCCACACTCATCTAAATCATATGCATATAACAACTAGGATATTCTACCATACCCTTATTACTAGTTTCTTACCTTCTTCCGTAATTAATAAATGAGCAATATTTTGGTAAAACATGTTTCTCTCAATTTATACTCATTTCTTAAGGAAGAAGATAAGAAACTAGTAATAAGGGTGTGGTAGAAGAACCTAGTTGTTATGTGTGCATGATCTAAATGAGTGTGTAGAGCTCCTTTTTATTTTGGAAGGATGACTTGTATGTAAGAAAGCACTCTAGGGAACCAAACCTCCTATGAAAACTTCTACCTCCATCTCTCTTTGCCTATAAAAATAAAGTGGGATCAAGAAATGGGCTTCATGATCGATGATATTTTTGGACAAAGCTTATTCATCAGGATTTTATTTTTTAGGTACTCCTTTCAACCAAAAAATTAGCTTAATAGAGACCTAAAATTATACCAAAATTACTTTTCAACCATAGGCACCATTACTATACCAAAATTCTTCCAATCTTCACCAACATCTTCAGCCAACCTCAAAGATCAAGCTGAATATCTATCTCTTATTGAGATCAATAATGAGTTTCTTTATTTCATTCTTTGATACCTCCTGAACACCACCTTCTTATCCCTTCTAAACCTTAAATATACCTCCACAAACCTACCAATCCATCTATAATTTATCCATAGTCCAACCTTCTACCTTAACTATACTTATAAATAACAACCATTGATGGTCATCCTGATCACTGATGGTTGGCAGTCAAACTACTGATAATCACCTTGACCACTAACAGTTGACTATCAAACTCTTGACAATCACCTTGACCACTGATGATTAGCTATCAAACTATCAACATTCACCTAACCACTGATAGATACCTCTAACCACCAATGGTCACCTTAACTGTCAATGGTCATAGACCATGAATAGCAACCTAATCCTACCTAAACATTCTCTAACTAATTAACATTTACCTAAATGTTATTTTGTTAGAACATTAGCATTCATTTGTAAATTATTTATTTCTTTAGATTAAGTACTTTCATGCTATACAAATTTTTATATTCAACATTAATTTGTATCAAAAGGTGGATTATCAGCCTCCAAAAAAGTCACGTACTTCTTGGATCTAGCTTTCTAGGTAGTCTACCCATCTACCTAACTAACCAACTTTTTTCTAGTTCTCTCTTATTATAAGTCATCTTTTCAAGCCAAAGAAGAGTATCTACAACCATTTGAATTATGGATTGTACATCACATCCAAGTTCTACCAACCTTTACACCTCTTTTAGTTTTAACTATCTTCTATAACATATTAAAAGTAAACTTTGAGTAAAATATTCTGGCATACCTGATGGGACCTAGTTACATCTAGTCTCATTTTCTTTTTTATTCTATGCTCATACAATCAAATTTAAATTTTTTTTTGGGTATAAAATTAACTACATACATTAATTGATTGCATGTTTATCTCATTTAGGTAAATTAAAAACAAAATAATTAAACATTAGCTTCACCTCTTTATCACAAACATACCAAACCATCTTCACTAATCAAAACATCATGAAAAATGATATAAGGTCCAACTAGGATTTCATCACCTAGAGATAAACCTTCACCTTTTGGATACCTTACTTGGAATTTACTACTAAGAAGAGAGAACAAAACTCATCTCTCTGGTTGAGTCTAAACTCTAGAAATCAATATATACTAGCTAAGCACTCGACACTCTTATCACTGTGATGTGTGAAGTGAGGGGGTAGGCCCCAACATCAAGCCACATACTGACTTTCAATATAGATTTTGAGAGAAAAAAACAACTTGAAACCAACCATAGAATTCTCTTTTAGTACCTACTCTACAAGCCAAGTCTTCAAACATTCTTTCTAACTTAAGGCATAAGTCAAAAGAGAGACTAAAAATAACCCTAGGAGGTAACATACTTTAGTGTGTGTTTTTCTTTTTTGATTTTTTCTTGTCTTCTCTTTATTTTGAGTTATGAAAAACCTACCTTCCACTATCTTTCCTCCATTTCCTTGATCAATGGGGAACCTACCTATATTCTCTCCTAGATATCCTAACTTTTGTAGGATCTTAAAGAACAACAATCTTACTTTAGAGTGATACCTTGCATCATGAGCCACTTATGCTCCATACCTTACCTAAAACCAACCTAGACTACCTTACAACTAACCTAACCTTACCTAAAACCAACCTAACATCATCAAAAACCAACCCAACATCACCCATAATCAATCAAACCCTACCAATCACCTATCAAACTTCAACTGCAACTAACCAACAAATTATCAACTACCACTTGAGCTAGTTATAATATTAATGAATTGGATAATCAAAGTAGAGTCATCTATTTTTGGTAGCCATGACCAATCAACCCTCACTTACGACCAATTAAATCTCAACTAAATCCAACTAACAACCTATCAAAGAAAATTTAACCATCATCATACCCAACTAACAACTCATCAACACCAACTTTACAATTATCATAACCAACTTCAACTTCAACCTATCCAACATCATCAACCATTAGGTCACCTACCCCAACCATCATATCAAATACTCTAACCCCCTTTGAGGCAACCCTATTTATCTCAACACTAAGATTTGGTCTATCTTTTTTTCCATCCAACCAACAACTATCAAACCAACTTATCAACCTTACCTAACCCATTAAACCAACCCAATTTATTAACCTTACCCATGTAATGAAACCCACTCGACCTATCAACTCAACCAAAATTATCAAACCAACTAACCTCATCAAATCAATTGAATAGGTCATAAACTCAAGATAAATCCATAGTTGAACCTCTTTTTACATCCATAATTGTGCACACCAATAACCAAAGCCCTCAATAAAATAAAGTCCATCCATTAGATTTAGTTCTTAGTCAATCTGTAACTAAGGAAACCATAATCCAATTCTTAACCAAACTGATTTTTAACCAAGTGGAACTTTTTAAACTTTCTTTTAAAATCATAATTAAAAAAACCAACCCACCTCTTCCACTTACCCACATGGAACTATCCAATCAACTAAGTGGAACCAAGTTATCAACCTCTTTCACTTACCTATGTGGAACCAACCTACCAACCTCTTCCACTTATTAACATAGAACCAACCAACCAATATTTTTCACTTATCCATGTGGAATAAACTAACCTTTTCTACTCACTCATGTGAAACCAACTAACCAACCAACTTCTTCCACTTATCCATATGCAATTAACTAATCAACATTTTCCACTTATCAATATGTAACCAATCAAACTACCTCTTCTACTTACCCATATGGTACCAACCAATCAACCTTTTAGACTTACCCATGTAGAACCAACCAATCAACATTTTCTACTTACCTATGTGGAACCAACCAGCCTGTCTCTTCTATTTACCAATTTTATGAAACCTACCATGAACCCTACCTTACCTACCATCAATCCAACTTTAAAAAACATTAACCTTACCTTACCTACCATCAACTAAACCAAACCAAACATTAACTTAACCAAACTTATCATCAACCTAACCTTATTTAACCACCCACCCAACCTTACCTCACCAACCAAACCAAATAATAAAACCAACCTAATCAACAAACCAACTCAACCATTTATGTTACCTTTCCTAACGAATCAAACTAACTTCTAAACCAAATTAATCAAACATAATCAACATACCCTTTAACCCAATCACAATTGACTTATTTAAAAACTTAAACCTAGATCAACTCATCAAACCAACTAAACGTACCCTAACCTACCAAAATTAGGTCCAACAATATTTTTCTAGCCTTGGTGCAATAGAGGAAATCCCACCTGAAACTCTACCTATAAACTTGAACCATTAAACGCTAACAACTAAAAACCTTTTTTCAGGTGAATGAATTCATCTTCACCCCTTATAAACCCTCTTATTAACCAAAATCTCACCCCAAAATCATTTTTTCATCTTCAACCATGCATGGAAAGAACAAATTGAGAGAAATTTTCCTCTATAAAGATTTGACCATTTATCAACCCAAACCATACCTTAACAAGTAACCAAACTAACCATTAGAGTTTTTGCCTTAACCTGTCAACCAAAAATATCAACCAACCAACCCTAAACTATTAGAGATTACCTTTCTCCTTTACCCAACTAAATTTATTGGAAAATCACCTTCTCCCCCAACCATTAGAGATTACCTTTCTCTATCAACCAACCAACCAACCAACCAAAAGAATTTAACTTTAGTCATTTTTGGCCACTTTTTTATATTTTTTGTGATCTCTAACCTATTTGGGAGTTACTTTCTCCCCAAAAAATTAGAGATTATCCTTTTCCACTAATCTATTTGGGAGTAACCTTCTCTACTAACCTTTGGAGAGTACCTTATCCATCAACCCAACTTGAATCAAATGGTATAACAAATTAGGGTAACCCATTTGAACACCACCTAACTTATTTGGGAGTCACCTTCTCTCCCAAAATTTGGAGAGTACCTTCTCCATCAATCTAACTTTAATCAAGTGGTATAATAAATTGGGGTAACCTATTTAGACACCACCCAACCTATTTAGGAGTCAAAATTTCCCCCAAACATTAGAGATTACCTTTCTCCACCACCTAATGAACTATTGGAGATTACCCTTCTCTACCAAACTATCACCTAACTAACCTCACATTTTTATCAATCCAAATCTTTTACATGTCTAATCAAGTGTCAAAAATTAATTGGGAGACATCTACTATCCTGATTGACATCAACCATTTACGTAAGCATGAATCTTGGGCATATCAAAACTTTAACCCCCTTAAAATGCTTTTATAGTGGTGCACCTGTTCTTTCATTAAACCAAGTTCCTTGTGATCTTATTGATATCTTAAGCTCATCCCTTATTTTTAATCACCTTCATCTCCTTATCTATAAGGACAACTGATTTAAAATATGATCATGTGATTATCCATCACAAACTTAGCCTACTCGTAAGCATTGATAGCATGACTCTACCTATGACATGATCATCATGGTACTTTTTGCCTCTTTCACAATATGGATTCCCATGATTATTGTCACTAAAATCACCTCTTTTACCCATAATTAACCTTCTTGTGCTATGGGTTTTCCTCCATAAAGGAAAACCTTAGGCCTATATAGACAATCCATGTCTAAACCAACATATAAACAATTTGGAATACCAAACTATCATTTGGATCAATACCTTTAGCAAGTAGATTGCTCCCTTGAAGGATAACTATTAAACATGAAAAAATATAAATCTAGACCACTCATTTTAAGGATGGATAAATCAAATTTGTCAAAAAAAATCATTTAAATCTTTCTGCATCAATCAACTTCTCAAACATATCAAACAAAACAATAGCAGACCCTATATCAAAATAAAAAACAAACAATTCCAAGAAATCTGCAACTATCTTTCACAATATTAAGGGGCAATTCATCCCCATAATAAGGTTACCCTACCTTTCACCCATTACCTATCACCCACTACCTATCATCTATCTCCCCTTTTATCCTCCAAAAATCAAGGTATTTTGAGCTTATTTGACACCATGTGATCAAGCTACCTTTTTATAACCATCAAACTAAAAATAAAGTAAAAACATGATAAGATTTTATGTTCATAAGCCCACCCATATTTCCATCATGGTCCTTATTAATTGAAACATTTAGCCTCCTCTTTATACTTTTATGATCACTTAGGAATACATGTCTTCCCTCTTTTGAGTCATTGAAACCAACCCGTCAAACTAACCAATTAGTCAACCTATTTAGAAGTAACCTTCTCTCCCAACCTTTAGAGATTACCTTTTTACATAAACCTTGAACCTTTTGAGATTAAATTTCTTCATAAACCATGAACCATTAGAGATTAAATTTCTTTTTCACCCAAACCAACCATGAACCATTAGAGAACAACCTCTCCAACCAACCAACCAACCAACCAACCAACCATCTGACCATGTCTACCTTGATGTTGGCCATTTTTTACCTAAACTATTTGCATATTTTGTGATGACCTTGCATATTTATTTTTAATCATACCAATTTCCTTGACATGTTGAACATTTAAATTTTAACCACCTCATGCACAAGTAACCATTTTGTGTCTTCCTAAGAACATTAAAGACATTGACCTTGTCTAGGAGACTTAAAAGTAAATAAATTAGCTATGCCTAATGCTGAGACCTGAATACCTTATCACTTAACCTTATAGAACCAAGCATATTTTAAACTAACATTATTAACTTAGTCTATGTGCAATCTTGACTATTACACTTAGTCACATTTTATACACATATTTGTGCCTAAATTTCCAACCTCACCTACCACCCTTGTCACCTACCTTTCCATCCACTTAACCACTTATCAAACTTAAACTTAATTTTGTTTCACCTCATCAACTCCTAGTTTGAGGGGGATCACCTCCTCCCATACTTGGGGCAACTAAACCTTTTACCCATAATCTAGTTTTGTTTTGTAGTCTGTTAATACAAACTACATAACAAAAAAAGGCAAATGTAGATACTATAATAATTCACACTACAATTTTAAATGTTGAAATACCTTTTAATGCCCAAACTAATATTCACACCCTTTTGAACACAAACCTAAGTTAAAACACTCTTTGACCAACTCACCTTATATCCCACCTTGACCAAAATTAACCTTTCACCCTTCAAACCTTGACCACTAATAGTTACTCTAATTATCAACAATCACACTGACTACTGATGGTTGGCACTATGACGATTGATGGTTAGCACCTAAACTTACTTAATCTATGTGTAAACTAATACATCAAAGGTTAAATGAAAGCAACAAGATAATGTACCACAAACATTAACTTTAGGTAATCAAACCTCTTATGGAACCTTGTACCCCCATCCCTCTTTACCTATAAAAGGAGAGTAAGACAAAGAAAGGTGCTTCATGACCAATGATCTTTTTGTAAAATTCTTATTCATCAAGATTTTACTTTATAGGTCTTATTTCTAGCCAAACATCTAGCATAGTAGAGATCTAACACTCTACCAAAATTACTTTACAACTATAGGTACCATTACTCTACCAAAATTCTTTCAAGATTCACTAACATCTTTAACCAACCTCAACAATCAAGCTAAGTATCCTTTTATTATCAATATTAACAATTAGTTTATTTGTTTCATTATTTTCTACCTCTTAAACACTACCTTAAGACCCCTTTTGGCCCTTAACTAGACCTCCACCCACTTTCCAATCTATCTATAATTTCTCTGTAGTCTAACTTTTTACCTTAACCAAACCTATCAATAGTAATCACTGAGGATCATCCTAACCATTGATTGTCAACTATCAAACTGATAATAGTCACCTTGACCATCGATGGTTGGCTACAAAACTACTAAAAGTCACTCTCTAGAAAAATAAAAGAGAGGTAGAGGTTAGTAGAACTTGAATGTGGTGTGCATTCCATAATCTAGATGGTTGTAGGTACTCTTGTTTGATTTGGGAAGATGACCTGCAATAAGAGAGAACTAGAAAAGGGTTGGTTAGTTAGGTAGATGGAAAATTACCTAATAATTTATATCCAAAAAGTATGCAACTTTCTTGGAGGATGTCAATCTACCTTTTGATACAAGTTAATATTAAAAAGAAAAAGTTGCATAAAATGAAATCACTTAATCTAAAGAAATAAATACTTTACAAATGAATGCTAGTGTTCTAATAAAATAACATTTATGTAAATGTTAAATAGTAAGAGAATGTTTAGGTAGAGTTAGGTTGTTTTTTCTAGTCCATAAGGTGATAGAGGGTTTAAAAAATATGGTTTTGGTTAAGGTTAGTGGGTATTTAGTGTTTGCTAGTTTTGGGTAGGTTGGTTCCACACAATGACCATCGATGGTCAAGTTGACCATCAATGATTAGAGGTAACTATCAGTAGTTAGGTGACTATTTATAGTTTGAAAATCAACCATCGATGGTTAGGGTGACTTTCAATGGTTAATATTGATAGGTATGGTTAAGGTAAAAGGTTATACTATAGATAAATTGTAAATAGATTGGCAAGTTGGTGGAGGTCTGGCTAAGGGCCAGAAAAGATTAGAAGGTGGTGTTTAAAAGGTAGCAAAGAATGAAATAAAGAAACTAATTATTGATCCTAATAAGAGATAAATACATAGATTTATTGTTGAGGTTGGTTGAAGATGTTGGTGAATCCTAAAGGAATTTTGATAGAGTAACGGTGCCTATGATTGCAAAGTAATTTTGGTAGAGTGGTAGGTATCTATTATGCTAGATATTTGATTAGGAGGACTTGCAAGAGAAAATATTGATGAAGAAGCCTTATCCAAAAAGATCATTGATCATGAAGCCCCTTTCTTGGTGCTACTCTCCATATTTTATAGGTAAAGAGAGATGGAGGTAAAAGGTTCCATAAGAGATTTGGTTTCTTGAAGTTAATGTTCATAATGCACTAGCTTGCTACCTATATTTAGATCAGGTATGTTAAAGTGTTGACCATCAATAGTCAGAGTTCCAATCATTAGTGGTCAGAGTGCTGACTATTAGTGTTTAGAGTGACCATCGACAATTGAGGGTTGAAGGGTGAAGGGTTAAGTTTGGTCAAGATGGGTTAGAAGGTGAGTTGGTCAAAGAGTGTTTTGACTCAGATTTATGGTCAAAAGGGTGTGAATGGCAGGTTGAGAATCTAGAGGTATTTTGACATCTAGAACCATAGTGTGTAGTTTTTTAGTGTCTATATTTTGCCCCTTTTTGTTATGTAGTTTGTATCAGCAAGCTATAAAATAAAAATGGATTATGAGTAAAAAGTTTGATTGCCACAAGTATGGGAAGAGGTCATCCCCCTCAAAGTAATAGTTGATGATATGAAATAGAATTAGGTTCAGGTTTGATGAGTGGTTAAGTGGATAAGAAGGTAGGTGACAAGGGTGGTAGGTGAGGTTGGGCATTAAGGCATTAATATGCACAAAATGTGATTAAGTGTGATAATTGAGATTATACATAGACTATATTGCTAATGTTGGATTAAAATAATCTCAATTTTAGAAGGATAAGTGATAGGGTAACTAAGCCCTAGCATTAGGCATAGCTGATCAGGTTACTCTATAAATATCATAGACAAGGTTACTGTCTCATAGGTATCCAACGTAGGAATTACTCTTGGAAAGACACAAAATGGCTATTTATGCACAAGGTGGTGAAAATTAAAGTGTTCAACATGGTAAGGTAACTAGTGTAGTAAAAAAGGACCAAGTAAGGTCATCACAAAATATGCAAATAATTTGGGTCAAAAATGGCCAATGTCAAGATGGACATGGTTGGATGGTTGGTTTGGGTGAAGGAGAAAGGTAATATCCAATGGTTCATGGTTTGTAGAGAAGGGTAATCTTTGAAGGTTTAAAGTTTGTGGAGAAAGGTAATATCCAAAAGTTAGGGGAGAAGGTGAATCCCAAATAGGTTTACTGGTTGGTTAGTTTGATGGGTTGGTTTCAATGACACAAAAGAGGAAAGACACATCTTCCTAAATGGTCATGAAAGTATAATAATGAGGATAAATTCTTTGATTGATAAGGACCATGATGGTAAGATGGGTGGGCTTATGAACATAAACTCCTATCATGAATTTGATTTGTTGTTAGGTCAATGGTTGAAAAAAGGTAGCTTGATCACATGGTGTCAAGCAAGCTCAAAATCTCTTGATTTGTGAAAGAAAAAAGGGGAGATAGATGATAGGTAGTGGGTGATAGGTAAGGTAACTTTATAATGGGGATGACTTGCCCCTTCTGTAGGTGACTAGGAGCTATGATAAATAAGTCCATGTCATATGTTAGGTGTAGACTAATTGATGCAGGAAGCCTACTAGTGCTATTGTGAAAGTTGATTATAATTTTCTTGCAATTTTTTATTTTTTATTTTGATATAGGGTCTATTATTGCTCTATTTGATATGTTTGGGAAGATGATCAATGTAGAAAGCTTCAAATGATTGCTTTTGACAAAGTTGACTTAGCCATCCTTCAAGGGAGTGGTCTAAGTTTAGATTTGTTCATATTTGATAGTTATTCTTCAAGGGAGCATTCTACCTTAACTTCAAATAATTTTAATTTTTTTTGGGTAACTATCCTTCAAGGGACCAGTCTGTCTACGAGAGGTATTGATGCAAGTGATACTTTGGTATCTTAAATTGTTGATATGATATTAGACATGGACTATCTATATAGGCCTAAAGTTTTTCTTCATGAAGTCAAAGCTATAGCACAATAATGTTAATTATGGGTAAAAGTGGTGGTTTTAGTGATAACAATCATGGGAATCCATCTTGTGAAGAAGGCAAAAGTACCATGAGGATCATGTCATGGGTAGATCCATGGTATCCATGCTTATGATTAGGATAAGTTTATGATGGATAATCACATTATCCTATTTTTAATCTATTTTTCTTAAAGATAAGGAGATGAAGGTGATTGAAAACAAGGGATGAGTTTAAGTTAGACACAAGATGACAAGAAATTTAGTTTAATAAAAGTATAGGCACACAAATGCAAAAGTATTTTGAGGACATTGAGTTTATAATATACCCTAGATCCAAACTTTTGCAAATGGTTGATGTCTATTAGGAGAGTAGATGTTCCCCAGTTACTTTTCAACACTTAGTTATATGTGGAAAAGATTTGGATTAATAAAAAGGTGAAGTTGGTTAGGTGATGATTTAGTGGATAAGGGTAATCTCCAATGGTTCATTAGGTGGTGGAGAATGGCAATATCCAATGTATGGGGGAGACAGTGAATCCAAAATAGGTTGGGTGATATCCAAATGGGTTGTCATACTTTGGTATACCACTTGATTTAGGTTGGATTGATGGAGAAGGTACTCTCTAAAGGTTGGTGGAGAAGGTGACTTTCAAATAGGTAAGTGGAGAAGGGTAATTTATAATGGTTGGGGGAGAAGGTGACTCCAAAATAGGTTGATGATCACAAAAAATGTAAAAAAGGTGGCCTAAAATGACTAATGTTAAATTCATTTGGTTGGTTGGTTGGTTGATGGATAAGGGTAATCTCCAATGGTTGGGGAAGAAGGCGATTCTATAATAAGTTTGGTTGGTTAAAGGAAAAAGATAATGACCAATAGTTCAAGGTTAGTTGGTTGATAGGTTGAGATAAAAATTTCAAGGGTTAGTTTGGTTAATTTTTAAAATATGGTTTGGGTTGATAAATGGTCAAAGCCTTATAGAGGGAATGTTCCCCTAGTTTTCTCCTTTCATAGATGGTCAAAAATAAGGAAATGATCTCAAAGTGAGGTGTTGGTTAATAAGAAGGTTTAGGAGGGGTGAATATGATGTCATTCACCTCCCAAAAGGTTTTTAATTTTAATTTGTTAATGTTTCAAGTTTGTAGGTGGTGGTTTAGGTGGGATTTTCTCTATTACACAAGGGATAGAAAAATGTTGTTGGACTTAATTTTGGTAGGTTAGGGTAGGTTTGGTTGGTTTTATGGGTTGATCCAGGTTTAGGTTTTTAAATAAGTTATTTATGGTTGGATTAAAAGATATATTGATTTATTTGGTTTAGGGGTCGGTTTGATTGGTTGAGATAGGTAAGATAAATGGTTGAGTTAGTTTGTTAGCTGGGTTAGTTTGATTATTTGGTTTGGTTGGTGAGGTAAGGTTAAGTGGATGGTTATAGGTAAGGTTAGGTTGATGTTAATTTTAGTTGGGTTAATTGTAGATTTTATTTGGTGGATGGTAGGTAAGTTATGGTTAATGATTGTTAAGGTTGGGTTGATACTAGGTAAGGTAGGGTTGATGTTAGGTTTCACAAAATTGGTAAGTGGAAGAGGTAGGTTGGTTGGTTCCACATGGGTGAGTGGAAAAAGGTTGATTGGTTGGTTTCACATGGGTAAGTGGAAAATATTGATTAGTTGGTTTTACATGGGTAAGTGGAAGAGGCAGGTTGGTTGGTTCCACATGGGTAAGTAGAAAAGGTTGATTGGTTGGTTTCACATGGGTAAGTAGAATTGGTTGGTTAGTTGATTCTACATGGATGAATGAAAAAGGTTAGTTGGTTGGTTCCACATGGGTAAGGGGAAGAGGTTGGTAGGTTGGTTCCACATGGGTAAGTGGAAGAGATGGGATGGTTTCTTTGATTATGATTTTGAAGGAAAGTTGAGAAGGTTAGACTTGGTTAACAAATGGTTTGGTTAAGGGTTGGATTATGGTTTCCTTTGTTATAGGTTGACTAAGAACCAAATATAATGGATGGACCTCATTATGTTGAGGGATTTGGTTATTAGTGTGCACAATAATGGGTACAAAAAGAGGTTTAATTATGGATTGCTCTTGGGTTTGTGAGAATCAATTGGTTTGAGGAGGTTAGTTGGTTTGATAGGTTTGGTTGAGTTGATAGGTTGGGTGGATTTTATTTCTTGGGTAAGGTTGATAATGTTCATTACTTTAATGGGTTCGGTAAGGTTGATAAGTTGGTTTGATAGTTGTTGGTTGGATGGTAAAGAGGATACACCAAATATCAGTGTTGAGATAAAAAAAGTTGCCTCAAAGTGGGTTGAGGTAGTTAATATGATGGTTGGGCTAGGTGACCTAATGGTTAATGAGGTTGAATATGTTGAAGTTGAAATTGGTTATGATAATTGTTAATTTGGTGTTGATGGGTTATTGGTTGGGTATGATGATGGTTAAATGGTCATTGATAGGTTGTTGGTTGGTTTTAGTTGATATTTAATTGGTCATAGGTGAGGATTGATTGGTCAAAGGTACTAAAAATAGATGACTGTACTTTGATTATCTAGTCCATTAGCATTGTAACCAACTCAAGTGGTAGTTGATAGTTTTTTGGTTGGTTCTAGTTGAGGTTTGATAGGTGATAGGTAGGGTTTGATTGATTGTGGGTGAGGTTGGGTTAGTTGTAGGTAAGGATAGGTTGGTTGTAGGGTAGGTTAGGTTGTTTATAGGTAAAGTTAGAGCATAAGTGGCTTGCGATGCAAGGTATCACTCTAAGGCAATATGGTTATTCTCGAAGATCTTAGTAAAGTTAGGATCTCTAGGAGAGAATATAGGATGGTTTCCCATTGAAAAAGGTAATGGATGAAAGATGGTGGAAGGTAGGTTTCTCATAACTCAAAATAAAGATCAGATAATAAAAAGTAAAAAAGGTAAAACATACAGGAAAGTATGTTACCTCTTAAAGTTATTTTTAGTCTCTCTTTTGGCTTATGCCTTAAGTTAGAAAGAATGTTTGAAGACTTGGATTGTGGAGCTGGTAATATAAGAGAAGTCTATGGTTGGTTTCAGGTTAGTTTTGGCTCTCAAAATTTGTATTGAAAGTCACTACATGGCCCTATGTTGGGGCCTACGCCCTCACTTTACACACCATAGCGATGAGGGTGTCAGGTTCATAGCTAGTATATACTAATTTCTAGAGTTTATACTCAACCAAAGAGCTAAGTTTTGGTTTCTCTTCTTGGTAGTGAAGTCCAATTAAGATAGCCAAAAGGTGAAGGTTTACCTCTAGGTGATGAAATCCTAATTGGGCCTTATATTAGTTATCATGATGTTTTGATTGGTGAAAGTGGTTTGGTATGTGTGTGATAAAGAGGTGAAGCTACGATTAATTTACTTTGCTTTTAATTGAACTAAATGAGCTAAACATGCAAGAAATCAATGTATGTAGTTAATTTTATACCCAAAAGAAAATTTTTAATTTCATTGTATGAGTATAGAATAAAGAAAAGGGGACTAGATGTAAATAGGTCCCACCAGGCATGCCAAAATATTTCTCTCAATTTTTGCATATAATCTATTATATAAGAAAGGTAAAACTGAAAGAGGGGTAAAGGTTGGTAGAACTTGGATGTGGTTTATGCTCCATAATCCAGATGGTTGTAGATACTCTTCTTTGGCTTGGGAAGATGACTTGCATTAAGAGAGAACTAGAAAAGGGTTGGTTAGTTAGGTATATGGTTGGATTGCCTAGCACGTTAGATCTAATAAGTACGTGACTTCTTTGGAGGCTATCAATCTACCTTTTGATACAATTTAATGTTGAAAAGAAAATGTTAGATAACATGAAAGTAATTAATCTAAAGAAATAAATAATTTAAAAATGAATTCCAATGTTCTAACAAAATAACATTTAGGTAAATACTAAATAGTTAGAGAATGTTTCATCTGTGAGGTGATAGAGGGTTAAAAAAAAGGTTTTGGTTAAGGTTGGTGGGTATTTTCTATTTTCTAGTTATGGTTAAGTTGGGTCCACATAGTGACCATAGATGTTTAAGGTGGCCATCAATAGTTAGAGGTAACCATCAATAGTTAGGTGACTATTGGTAGTTTAACAACTGATCATCGATGATCAGGGTGACTATCAGTGGTTACCATTGATAGGTCTAGATAAGGTAAAAGGTTAGACTACGGATAAATTTTAGATGGATTGGTAGGTTGGTGGAGGTCTAGTTAAGGGTCAAAGGGGTCAAAAGGTTGTGTTTAGGATGTATAAAATAATGAAACAAAGAAACTAAGTATTGATCTTGATATGAGATAGATACTTAGCTTGATTGTTGAGGTTGGTTGAAGATGTTGGTGAAGCCTAGAGGAATTTTGATAGAGTAACAATGCCTATGGCTGAAAATCATTTTTGGTAGTGTTGGGTTTGTGTTATGCTAGCTGTTTGGATGGAAGGAGAACCTATAAAATAAAATCCTAATGAATAAGCCTTGTCCAAAAGATCATTGATCATAAATCCCCTTTCTTGGTCCCACTTTCCTTTTATAGGCAAAGAAAGATGGAGGTAAAAGGTTCATAGGAGGTTTGGTTACCTAAAGTTAATGTTCATGATGCATTAGCTTATTTTTTGCATTCAATATTTGATTCATTAACTCACACATAAATCAAGTAAGTTTAGGTGCTGACTTTCAATAATCAGAGTAACCATCGGTGGTCAAAATGCCAACCATCAACATTCAAAGTAATCATCGGTAGTTGAGGTTCAAAGGGTGAATGGTTAAGTTTGGTTAAGGTGGGTTAGAAGGTGAGTTGGTCAAAGAGTGTTTTGACTTGGGTTTGTGGTTGAAAGGGTGTGAATGGGCATCTAGGGGTATTTTGACATCTATAACCATAGTGTGTGGTTTTCTAATGTATATACATGAATGATAAAAGGATGGAATAAAGAGTGTTAATACATCATGGAAATATTTTAAGGGTTGTTTTGGAAATTAAAAAAAGTTTAAATGGACACTTAAAATCATTGGAACCTTCATAGGTGGCTATATGCATAGAAAATACAGTTAGACCTAGAACTAGGCCTAAATCCTACAAGTGCCTAAAATCATCAATAAGGCCATATTATCCTTTAAAAGTAATTTTATAACCTTTAAAAAAGAGTATATGATTGATAAAGATAAATGTTTTGTAGAGAACAACACATAGGTGGTCAATTTGACCTAAAACTATCTCAGACCTGCTTAAAAGGCATCACAAGAGCTCGAGAACCATATTTTTCTACTCCTATCTATAGAGACACTATGAATGGTGCCTAAAGAACTTGGGGAGAGTTGAAGGGGGTCCTATAATCTAAATTTGTGAAATTGATTCTGAGGTTTAGTGTTTGGTTTCTATGAACCATTTTTAATAAGAAAAAACACCAAAAACCCTCTCAAACCCCTGGTTTAGACCTGATGGAGAATATATAGTAGTAAATGCATTCAAAGGGAGTTAATTGGTCTTAAAATTTATTTTGACTTATCTAAAACTCTCTCAATCTCACTATCATCCATTTAATGCATACTGTCATTTGTATGGATAAACCTAATATTGTATTTCTTGTAGGATTTGAAGTGTGTTGTAGGTATAGAGGAGAATGGACAAGTGAGAACCATTGTATGAAATATTTATAGACTTGTCTTAACTCCTAAAACTTATTTCTCACCTTGGTTGATCATGAAAAGACCTCTTCCTGTTGATTCATCATAGGCAGTCTACACAAATAGTGAGAAGGCAAAATGACTGTCAAAGATTAGAAGTGAGAGGTGTTATATGAGTTTCATTATGGTATATTTTATAGACCAAAGGACAAAGGAGATCTATTCTATTTTTATAAAACCTATTAAATGAGATTTATTTGAGAAACTATAGGATACCTAAGTGATATATATGAATATTGAAGCTAAGTGAGCTAATGAATGACTATAGATAGTGAATGATAGTGATAAGGGTGAGTCCATCAATTGGAGATTCATAGATGACCTACACTAACCTCATTTTAGTTATCTCACATTAGATCATATGTGTCAAGGATTCTTATGGTATTTTTAGATAGTCAAGTGGATGACTCATCATTAGGGTAATTTTAAAGTAAGAACATGAAGAGTCTCTATGTCAATTTGAGGAATATGTCATGCTTCAGATATACACTTATCCAAGAAGGTCTTCATAGCCCATTCTCACTCCATTATCTTTCATTGTAACTAATTTCTATAGTTTTACACTTGGA
Source organism: Torreya grandis (assembly GCA_037957365.1). Taxonomy (NCBI): domain Eukaryota; kingdom Viridiplantae; phylum Streptophyta; class Pinopsida; order Cupressales; family Taxaceae; genus Torreya; species Torreya grandis. The sequence goes on from JARHVA010001146.1 coordinate 510,794, forward strand.
ATTGTGACCCTTCCACTTCTCTTATCTCTCCTCTCATATACTCTATATATGCAAACTATTTTGGCAATTATATCTAGAACACACCTAATTTGGATTGATTTGGCACCTTGTTTTGATTTTGAATAAGATTTTGAAGTTTATTTGATCTCTACAATCTCTTGCCTTAAGTGTGTTAAGTGGTTTATGTGTTTGAAAATTGATTTAATGTCTTTTCCTTGATGCCATTCTACCCTTACATGTTTTATGTGAGTAATATCTCTTCTAATAGGTTTCATAAAGTGTATGGTTTTTTTATGTTTTTCTTGAAATGTGAGAGGTACTAGTAGTGTCTAGTATTATACCTTATTTTCACCCACCTCTAGATATACAAATAAATATACCTCTATGATAATACTTATGCTAGAAGGACAATGAGTTAAGGTCAAGTTTAGTAGTCCTCTTTCCTAATGCATATGTAAGTGTGTTGTGTGGACTTATCTTTAATGTATGACCTCATTATTATAAGTTTATTTTATGTCTCCTTATTCCTTTTCCACCCCCAAAAGTGATTATCCTAGTGTAGTGTTAACCTATAAGATAAATCAAGGGAGCTATCCCTTTAACCTAGAGGTTTACCTCTACTAAAGGTAACCCATAGGCCTAGAGATAATCCAATGTTTCACTCAATCTAGAGAAGGTTTGAAAAAAACTCCCTAGGGTGAAAGACTGAGAAAAAATAATTCCTTCATGGCTCTTTTTGATGTCACAAATTTGAATATCAACTTTAAAAAAATTTATGACAGTATAATTTCTAATGATAACTAGCACTTCAAACATCACCATAGTCTAAGCACCAAAATATTTGACTAGGTTTAGTTTCTAAGTTAGATTAGGATCATAAAAAAAATTCATTACTAACTTAGTATATCTAACCAACATAATGATTTAATAACAATATGACTAATATAAAGTCAATTATAATGTTTTATCTAAAATGGTAAGTCACACACTATTATATCAAAACATATTAGTTATTATAACAATGTTATTATTATGTTATTATTACTATGTTATATAGACTATCCTATATCTTTTGTTATCTATATATATTAAGGTGTTTAATCCATATATTGATATTAACTAAATATCATATTGATAAATAATTAATGTTCTAAAACATTAAAAAGACATTATGGTTAGACATATACAATAGTAACCAAATACCATTCATTTAGATTTACATTCCCTTTTAACAATCATGAATACAATAACCTGACATAATCATAAAACAACATTTTACACTAAATCTATGTATAATATCCACAATGAAATCACACAAGATCAATTACACATAAGCATTAAACTAAACTAACACACAACTAACATCCATAATCAATTATCTAAATGCAGATAACATCAAAAATATACTAACATTAATAATTCAAATAATGCATATAATGCGTACTATCTAATTTGGTGTGCATGGGTTCTATCCATTCATTTTTTATCCCCCAACATCTCCATCTCCATCATCTTCTCTGATGATTCTCTCCCTCCATCATGCTCTAATGGATGAAACTCTATTGCATCCAAATCATCACAAGAAAGTAGCTAGTTTGTAACATCATAATATATACATTAAAACACTCCTATAACATTAAATCAACATGATCATAGTATAAAGTATTTATAATACAACTAACTCATAGCAATGTAATCATGAAATCAAAGTAACATACAACTATCCTATACCAATATTTGACTTATAGATTAGTTAAAAAATAATTAATCAATTTAAAAAATATAATAATCTACATATAATCAGATAATTTAGTTTAGTGAGAAATTAAGATGTGACACTTGTAGCTGATTTAGATCAAATCAAAGCTAAAACAAACTAAAATTGGTAAGGAAATGCAATATAAAAATATGAAATAGTCAGATAATTTTCATAAACCTAAGGCACAATAATATATAAGGAGGATATAAATATGTTTCAGAATACATGTAGATAAAATAGACTAAGACTTAGTAGATTGATGTAAATTCAAGTGCTAAAATTAATCTATTGCTGGATAAAAGCTTGAACTAAACTGAAGAAATACAAAGACATTAAATTAAACTCATTTAGTCACTTGTAACTAATAATATATTATATTTTGAAGAATAATGATTTAAGCAAGTAACTGCAATGAACTCCTGAGAGTTATAAGACCAAAATCTGAAGCAAAAGAGGGTCCCCATTTTCAACCTAAAAAAATGGGGCATGTTGGATCCCAACAACTAAAATTATTGAAAGAAAAATGAATGTGAGAAATAAAGTTAATTACAACTAGTTATAGGAAAAATGTTTTCTATAGAGGTTGTACTTTTAACTAAAAAGTATGGAAAAGTGACAAAAATGATAAATAAAAGGAGTAATAGAAATGAGGAAAAGGAGAAAAGAAATGAAGAAGGGAGAATGGGATAATTATAACTAGTTATACATAGAAAACTATTATAATAATCTTAAGGAAGAAAAATGATAACTCTAGGTAGCTAAACATAGAACCTCACTATAATAATATAGGAGTTGAGATTTTAAGATAGGAAACTTTTATCATGAAAATTAGATGGGAAAGACATATTCTATATATACAAACATGATAAATAAACCAAGGAGATTGGATAGCATTACAAAGAAAGATATAAAAATCCTCATATTTCCTATTAAAAATATACAAATTTTATTTTTAGTCTCACCAAAGTTTCACAATGGAAAAAATTCCTAATATAGATTCAAAATAACTTCTACACTAAAATATTTGCATTAATTGACTATATAACAATAATATTTTAGCAAATTTAGAGAGGAAGAATCAAAATATGTTGACATACTCATGCACATCATTCATCTATAAAAATTCATGGCACAAAGTCCTATAAATTATTTATGTATTGATCATTTGTGAGGTTGTACATATAGACTCCTTCCCCTCATCTTTCTGAAAGTTATCATACTATAAAAAAAGCCCCTCAAATGAGTTCAAAACTCTTATTTATAACTTGTAATAGGTGAAACCACCCATAACTACCTTTTTAGTAACTTATTTTTGTTTCATTGTTACCTTTTCATTATGAATTTAAACAAGTAAATATGACCTTTTTAAGTGATTATAAAAAGTGAAATGAAAAATTATAAAGATAGGAAGATAAAAAGTGACTTTCTAGAGGTTATTAAGAATAAGACAAATATTCTTGCTAAAAATGACCTTGTTTTGTTGCTATAGTAATCTCTAATTCTTCCTTTTATGATGATTTGAGCTTGTAGAGTGTGAACAGTCTAGATGAGTCCTATAAATAGTGTGAAACACACACTTTTGCACATTTTGATCTAGACTATTGATATCTAATTCACCATTCTCAAATGTATGAGAAATGAACATGCACTTCCAGACCAAATATCCCACTTTCAATACTTTGCATGTTTATTTATTTGATTTAGGAAATGCATGATAAGACTTATCTATCCATTTGACAACTTCATTATTCCTTCTCTAGCTCAAACTTTATATATTTTCTCTCTTGCTGCATACAATAGTTATCTTGAGCTTTTGATAGGATTTTGAATAAGATAAATTTGATATCATGTTTTAAAGTATTATGAATTTGATTGTCTCGAGTTGATTAATTTATATTGAAAATGCCAATAGATTGTGAAATTTTATTTAATTTTATGATAACTTCTTGTATGAAAAAAAATTTATTTGAGAGTTTTCAAAAGGTGGTGGGATTGGGAAATAATAAGCTTCAAGAGACTTCAAAATGTAAACACAAATTCCAAGAGATGCTATAAATAATAAGAACTTATTTATGCTAGAAAAAACAACTACAAGTTTTTCAAAATGATGTTGAAACTTATTGAGAACTTCATTCATGCATGAAATGATAAATCACTTAGTATGATCATTCAAAATTTCTCATATGTAATTAAAGATGGAGTAAATATGTTAAGAAGGGACTAGATTTGATTATTTACTTCTGATACCATGAATCAATGATCCGAATCAGCCTACACCTTCTTAAAAAATACCTCATATTGTTTGAAAATGTCATACATGCTAAATTAAAAATATATAAAAGGGTGATAGGTTTTGAGAAGGAGTTTTTACATATAGATAACCCTTTAAATTTTAGAAAGACAATCTATAACTATCAATTTCAATTTTTGTGACCAGTTTGGAATATCATGTAGTAATTAGAAACCTTTGATGAGCATGGTAGACTTAAAGGTTCTCAATTACATGTTATATGTTTGAGGAGGTTTGTTTATATGATAATGGGATATAAAAATCTCAAAACATGCAATACCACTTCTATTTTCCTCCAATACCATGTTTACTTTCAAAATCATCTTTTGTTTGATCAAAACCATGAGTTTTCTCTCATAAACAACCCTATAAAATCCATATTCCATGAATTTAAAGTTGAAACATCCTTTTAAAATTCCAATACCACAAATTAAAGAGCCAAAACCACCTTACAAAACCATGAATAGATAACAAAAGGCTACTTTAAAGAGTTAGATGACCATGTGCAGGGTTGATAGGGAGGTTTGAAATAATGTGCAAGATATTTGAAGTGTTTCTAAAAGTTATAAAGATTGAGCTATATAATTATATGCAAAATAGATTTGTAAACCTTGCACAAGGAAAACTAGAATTTTTAAATCAGCCACATGTATAAAATTATGTTTGTTTTAATGATGCAAGAGCATCACTACCTTAAATTGTACATATGAACTATTTTACAAGTTTAGAGTATTATTAGGGGTTTTTAGTCATTTTAGGTCTCTAGGAAGCATTTTTAAGTGCTATCTTTGTGTCAATTTTGAATCAAGGACCTTTTTGGCATTTTCTTACCAAAAGCTTGATTTAAATTTTCAAATTTCAATATAAAGCTTAAGAGATATCTACCTTGTTACATGAGGTCTCCAAGTTTTAGTTTGTTTTTTAGGTTGAATTAGGTGGTAAAAATTATTCTAATGCCCACATGACTCACATGATGAGTCATCTTATTGAGTGGGATTGAAGTTGGGTAGTTTTGCAATGTACCAAAGTGGTTATAATTTAGTTTTAGGTTTTTGAGAGTCATTATGACATGATTGTTGTATTTTAGAATCATTACAGATATAGAGCATGGACAGGTTGAGTTCAAATTTAAAATTTTTAAAAACCCCAAAAAATATATATGTACGATTATTTTTTTTAATGGAAACTTGTTGATAGTTCCTGTGTTACTATATATTTTCTTGAAATGACTATATGTTGTATGACTGTGGAAATAATTTTGAATGAGGATTTGATTTTGTAATATCTATTTTATAAGGTGAGTTTATTTTCCTTTCCTTAATGTCATCAATAATTTTTTTTAAGGCTTCAAGGTTTATAAATAAATAAACAATGTTGTAGACCTAATCCCCTACTAACTATGTTGTGTGAAAATGACTATATTATGTGTTGAGTGGAACAAGAATAGGGTATACAATTGAATATATGTTTATATATAGTGGTATATTGAGTGAGATTTTATTAATTTTCATAATAATGGTCTTAGGTTTCTTAAAATCTTAAGTAAGATTTAGACTTGCAGACTAAACTATACCCTATTGACTGTATACAATGATAGAGAAACAAATTGTGTTTTGATTTCCAAGGTGAAGTAAGATTTTAAAGTTGATATGTTTGACACCTGAATGAATTTGGTGAGTTTATTTTATGTTAATTATATGTGGAAATTAGGTTCATGTGAGATTATTCAATCCATATTTTATATTAGATTATTTGCCCTATTTATACTGAGCATACACAGGCAGTGAGTAAATAGAGCGAGGTAAGAATTTAACAAATGCAACCTAATGATTGTTTATTTATTCTATGAAGTGAATAAAATTTTTATAGACCATATTCAATAATTTTTTAGGGTTTTTAACCCTATAAATAATGTACAATCCTAAAGAACCTGCTCCTTGAAATCTATAGCCTATGACTATGTATTCTGAGGACTCTAGAATGTGAACATAATCATGAATAAAGGAATGATGGTGGAGATTTAATGATTGGGATAAGAACTCATAGGTACCATACTCATATAAAAACTTATACAATAGTTTTAAACCTTTTCCAAATTATGAAAACTTAATTTGCTCACTCTCGGGTCTTACAATATGTAAGAAACCCTGGTTCTAGGGTTTTGAGAAGAAAACACTTATAATAAAAGATTTAAGCATTGGAAAAGGATAAATTATTGATATTAGTTTCTTGAGGGTTTTTAATAATGAATTTTACTATTTTAAAGTTGGTTTCATATGGTTTTGTATGTCTACAAGTGACTATGTTTATCTGGTATAAAAGAGGCCTAGTTAGAGAGTTAAAGGGGCCCTTCAAAGGTAGTCAAATAGAGGAGATAATCCATGAAACTTTGTATATATATTGAAGGCCATAGAGAATATTTATTAATGTGATTTTGTTTCCAAAATTCTATGGTATGGATCATTACAAAGCAAGAAACCTAAAAAAAGGGTTACAAGACCATGTCTTAGGGTGTGTAGAATTGTAAAAAGTGAGTATAGGTAGTTTGGTAGGTATGTATATTGTATGAGGGTTACTAAAGAGTTTTAATCAGCATTATTTAGGAATCAATTACCATAAATTAATTAATGAACTCAAAGATCCATTAAATGCATGTTATCAAGGAAGAAAATAGTGAAACCAAACAAAGTGAGTTCTTATCAATAATGAGTATGGAAAAACAAGATATGTGTGGGTGTGACAATGGATTAGATGGTTTAAACCATTGAATTATATTCATAGATAAATAGTGAAGAGTTTAGATGTTTTTAGAGTGACTAAATCTTGTATCTGATAGGAGACAAGTTAAATATTTATTTAGAGATTGAGTTTGTAGGAAAAGACCAAGAACATAGAAAAGAGATCCAACCCAATTTACATTTACAGAGGAAAATAAATGTGTGTATTATTTTTTCTATCTAATTTGACAGGAGACATGAAACCCTCTACATCATTTTACCAAAACTGCCTTCAAATAGGCCAAAACCATGGGTTTATTAGCAAAACAACATTGAATATTGTATTATTATCTCAAGTGACCACATGGAGGATGAAAATAAGATTTGAAAGGATTGTGAAATTTTCAAAAGGATTTTACAAGTGTGGTCAGCTTTCAAGGGTTATATTACATGTAAAAGAGACTTGAAAAGGTTATCATAGTGTTTACAAAGGCCGTATTATGGTTTTAAAATATTTTATTTATTCAAAACAATATTTATAAAAGGATTTGCATGTATTTAGAGGTGGAATGGCTTTGAGAAAGGGTGTTTAACATGAAATAGTACCTTTTGAAACTCAAAAAGTACAAATCAAATTTAATAAACCAATGGAAGGATAAATATGGTTACATGAGACTTGTTACATGGACAATGGAAAAGAACTATAGGTCTTATTAAGGAAAACATTCAAATGAATGAATTGATGATTTTAATAATTCCCATGAGACTAAATAGTTTGAATAACTTGATATCTTGATTTTTCTATTGATGATAAATTTTGATTGAAGCATAGAATAATTTGGGACACAATCAAGGGCCTAGATCCACATGTAGTTTATTAACCACCTAAATACCACCTATATACCTAATACTACTAATCATATACCAACTATTACAAACAACATTACCACCAACCTTGAGGGTAACCAAAGGTCATTAACAACCCCAAGAATAAAACCAAAGACCATAACTAGCTTCACATGCCTTTCTATAGATTTGAGCCTAGGTGGGTCTTGAAATAATCAATCCACCTAACCAGCTCAACCACATCTCATTGGTACTCAATAGCTTGTTATGATGAGGGAGTTTAAATTTTGAATTTTAAAGTCCAATTTTGAGAATAACAAACTATTAAAATAAATTTTTCTTACCCTTTTTCATTGTCTTAACAACTTAGTAAAAAAGCAAGACATAAATGACCATCCTTCACATAAAACTTCACACCTTCCACTAATTTGGAGATGATAATTCCACTATCTATTCTAGCTTCATATTTCATAGTCACTTCATCGACTTCTTTGGAATTATCCCACTTTAGAGGCACATACTCTAATAATATTTATATTATCAACATTTATTATGATTTCTTCATCGAGTGCTTTAAAATTAATTATAAGTTAAAAATTGAATACTATACATGTTTGCCTTGGTGGATCAAAAATAGATGTAATAATATCACCATGAAGAAACACCATTGTACTACTTCATGGATGCCCAAAATACATATGGGTCAATAACATCTAAACCACCATCTTTGGCCTTTTTTATAAGGTCAAGCCATACCTCTAGAGTATTTTATGGGTAGTGTATACTAGTTGAGATGGGAATTATTTATTTTTGATGGTAAATATGAATATATGATTATTACTCACATTGGCACTTGATAATAAAGTAAGATCTAATTTTTTTATGGAACAAATTGATGATAAATTCATGGGCTTCATGTCAACCTCTATTAATCTTTTCCTTCATCTCAATGATATCCTTATTCTATTGAGATAATTTTAGATACTAATGCATGATAAGGCCATATATAATCCTCCCCAAATTATTATTCAATAATATGAACTGACCATAGTACTTGTTCTTTGTTTGAATAAAGATAAAGTACTCTTTTATGAAATATTGTCATTATCAATCATTGGAGAATATTTATACATGTGATCCAAAAAATTTCCATTGGGATATAGATTCAGTGTCTCTTATGTAATTTTTTTTACCATCCCTATCTTTGAAACACCTCCAATTTCCCAGAGAAGAGTAATTGGGGGTGTTATTATAAAATGTAAAATTGCATGACAATGCACCTAGATACACAACTCTTATTTTCCATTCCTCTTAGCATTTTTTTATATGTGGGATCAAACCTTATGTTCACTATCACTACTATATAGGAATTTCCAAGTCAATGCTCAAACCTCTTTACATCACTCTCAAACTACTTCTAACCTCAAGACACCTATCCCTAATTTTTTGAGACAAGTTTACACTAGGTAGATTGGTCCATCATCATGGACTTGTCCACCTAGATTATCCCCATTACCCCACTATTTAATAAATAGTTTCCAAATTCTAAATATTCATATCTATTTTTTCACATGTTTTAGAAGTTTTTCTAAAGGAAATTATTCAAAAGGATCAATATATTGATTTATATCTTGACACTATATATGGAATACTTATACACTACTACATATTGAGAAAAATATTCCCCATTATTTCCAAATTCATGATAATTCACTATGATTATTCAATAATATGATTTTTAATTAGTTAAAATAAATTCAAGAGCTAATATTTTCAAGTATCAAAGTCAAAATTATAGTTGCATACATATAGTCAAGGAGCACAATTACACAATCACTGTAGGTGATATAACTACATGTGGCTTGATTCCATTCTTGGATTATATAGATATGTAAAACATGTTCAATCATTAAAGGGGGTGATTGGACTAAGCTTAACTCATTAAACTTCCCATCTATTTTTGTAGGTTTCCAACTCTCATGAGTACCCATAGGGTTTCCAAATCAAAGAGAAGGAAAAAATGATTTATACATGGAATATACATAAGTGAAATATCTCAAACCTCTCAATATAAATAGGCATAGGTAGTAACAGCTTCACAATTTTATCATAGTTAGTGAATACTAGTCCACAATAAACAAGCATGACTAGTATATGATTCTATTCAAGAAGCACAGACATATCTAAAAATACCAACAAATCTCTCTTCAATATTTGAGTTTTCACAATCATATCTTATCTTGATTTCAATTTTCAGATACCTACTATAATGAAATAAAAATTAGAAAAATCTAAGTATCTTGTATTTGGTTGTGCTTACCATTTTTATCATATGCCACTTGTTAATCAATTTTAGTCAATTTTGGTTTATATTCATATTTATGCATGAAATTTATATATTAAAATATAAATATATCCACCAAAAATTATACATATTAAACATTTATTAAATAAAAAATAGGGTAAAATGTTGAGTTCATTCCTAATTAATCTCCCCATAATTTCAACTAAGAGTAGAAAGAGAAAGGGATATTTTGGGTCTGCATGTATTAATCCTCTCAAAATTTTAAAGTATTAAATAAAAACATAATTGATGAGAAATAAAAATTCAAGGTTAAAATAAAACTATTAATTAATTTCAACCAATCCTCAACAAACCCAAATTTACTTAAAACCTTTATCAAAAAATCATAGTTGACTTGATCATAGGTCTTGTTCATATTAAGTTTGAACATAGCTAGGAACTTCCTTTGGGAGAATGAATACAAAAAATCATGGACAATAATAATTACATGCAATATTTTCTTCACCATCACAAAATTAGTTCCTATGAAATTAGACATTTAGGAGTTTCCTAAGTCTCCTAGTCAAAGCTTTGGTAAATTTTTTTTAAATATTATTACAAAGAGAAATTAGTTTGAAAGAATAAAAAATTTGGGATTATCATATTTTGGTATTAAATATAAAAAGGTATATTTTCATTCTTTCAAGATATTTTTTTCCATGAAATTATTCGACATCATCAAACACATAATTACCCACAATGTGCCAAATATTTTGGATTTAAAAAAAAAAAAAAATCCATGAGGACATGGAGTTTTTCCTTTGCCCATTGATACTTATATTTGGGTAATTTATTTCTTTGTGACGAGATCCACTATCATATTACTATCCTCATCTATCATCATGCATGAAATTTTTGAAATAAATTCTTCTTGGATCCCTATATTTTCATCTTCTAAACATGCCATGACATCTTTAAATAAATTCTCTCATAAATCTTTGATTTCATTTTTTTAATAATTTCTCCATTGGGGAGAACCATATTTTTAATCCTATTTATTTTCCTTCTAACCACCATTAATAAAGGAAATAAAATTGTTTTATTTTCCCCTTTACAAACTTAATATGGGATTTTGTTTCTAGAATACCTCTTCCATGTATAGAGCACGTTGAAGTTATATCAATACTTGTTTCTCCTTTAATATAAGATTATCATACACCCCTTTCTCTATGATCTTATTTTTCACCTCAATGATATATATTAAGAGGACTAATTTTTAAAGAAAAACATTACCAAACTTGATCTTATTCCATATTTTTACCTCTTTTTAAAACATTTTATTATTTATAGTCTAAAAAAATATTTTTCAACCATTTTCCTCTGTGGTCCATCACTTTTTAAAGTTTTAATAAAATAAGGGATCCAAAACCACATGAAATACATTTTAAAATGAGATTCCATCAAGATTTTTTTAGGTACCAAATTTAAATTTATCTTGCAATGATTTAAAACTATACAAAGGTTTTTGGAATAAAACTTGATCTTCACTAACCCAAATTATTGGATAATAAATAATCTATCCACCCTCTCAAAAATATTAGATTCACTTCATCTCCTATTTGACAATTTAAAAATTTCCTCTTTAGTTTCCACATCAATTAACAAGTTTTAGGCAACAAATTCATTAAAATCCAAGGCATTGTTGGATAGTAGGGAGTTCCTTCATTTTTTATATTTAGATTTCAAAATAACATTGAAGTATCCTCTTATAAATCACCTAATTCCTTGATGTGCATTCCTGATCATCATAGAATCCATCCAAAAATCATTTGTTTCCTTAATTCCCAATGGTCCATAATTATTAAAGAGAAAAAAATTCAAATCCACTTTTTAGGCTTAAAATAATGCTAATCTTACAATGATTTTTTAAAATGGTCATACCTTTAAAAAATAAGGGGTTATACCATACTACTAAATCTCATGAAATTCATAAATCATCCATGAACACCATTTCACATGAACACCACACACCTTGAACATTTTTTATAGCTAAAACGTTTTCAATTTTTTCTCATGTAATAATAATATATCAAGTTTTCCTTCCTCAAGGAGTCACTTAACTAATTGACATTTTTCAAAGAAGTTTAATCTTTTGAAAATAAAACAAAGGATATTAATGATTTCTTGGTGCAGGGACCATCCCTACCATAAATTATATAAGCCTCTAAGGTATTATAATTACCACACTCCTTATTGGCTTTAGCTTATTTTTGTAGTTAAATTTGGTTTGACTTCCTTACTTTGGTTTGTTGGGTAGAATGTCTAGTTGGTGAAGTTACAATATTATTAGAAGTTATGGTTATTATTAATCTCACAAAAAATATATAATATGATATATTTTACATGTTTGATCTCATTTCCTAAATATTACCAGTAGTATGATCCATTAAAAAATTCCAAGCTCTGAAAGAAATTGAGTGGGACCCTTTCTTGAAGCAATAAAATTTAATTATTCTAACCATACAATTTTGTTGTTATTAAAGAATGAATACTTTAGAGAAGGAATAAATACATTTACACATGAGAATTTCACCTCTAATTACATCATATCTCTTTCTTCTAACTCCATATTTCTATATTGATCCATAAGACCATTGATCCCTTGCATAGAGGTAAGATAATTCCACCAAGAAGGCATCCTTTGACACCCGCTAGAAAATGGGTGATAATCAATCCCAATTGTCTCAAATTTCAGCCCTTTCCAACTATAACTAATTTTTCCTTGAAAATTTGGTGTTTGATCCTCAATTTTATTAGGGGAACTTTTCCTTAGACGAGGTAATGACCTTTAATTTTATCTGTCTGAGTTTTATAACTAGTTTTTAAAGAGGGTAGGGAGGAACTAGAGACTTCACACTTTGTTACCTCCCAAAATATTTACATTAGTGCCTAATTTATCTACACTTGAAATGAAAAAATGGTAAGCAGTTATATTCTAGATCCTACCTCTAGACCTAGAAAAGGAACAAAGTTGGATAGCCTGAGAAATTCACTTGGATAGGATTACATTGGCATAAATTTTTGCATAATAAAATATATTTTGATAAGATATGGCCCTAAAAATGCTATGGAGATCACAATTTTCTCCAAGAATATTGAATCCAAAAACTATGGTGGGAGATTAAACATGTAAATTCATAAAGTGATTTTTGATACTAATTCTTCTAAAGGATTTAAAAGTGGAGACTAGTGTCATAAATAAATATTGACATTTAAAAAAAACTAAAGACTTACAATCAAAACATTAATTTTATCTAAATCAAAATAAAAATTAACTATAAAATATCCTTTAGTGAGAAACTCGATACTTGGTCTAGGAAAATAACTCCATATTTAACCTATCCATATCTTGAGGTGTTCCCTCTTTGAATATGTTCGAATTATTTTTCATATGTGGGCCTTATTCTCTAGATCATCTATAATACCATGTAAATAAAAATATATAATTTTAATGGAAGGGATTTCCTATGAAAATTTAATAGAAATTTTCCCAATATCTAGCTTAATGATGTCCTTGGTAGCCACCATAGATGGGTAGTCCAATTCATCACTATTATTCTCTAAATGACCTCATATTAGGGAATATTTTTGTCTCTTTGTAAGCTATGTTATTACCATATATTTATTAGGAATCCTTTTAGATCTAGAATCTAAGCTTGGAGTAGAATGAAAATTATTTGTGGATGGATAACTCTCATTGAAATATACCACCTCCTATAAATCATCTATCTACCTTAGTTATTCTACCTCCAAAGCTTTACACTACTCCTAAAGCTCCTCTTTGCTCTCCCCTTTTCAACACATTATCATTCTAATGTAAACCCTCAATAAATTAATATATATTTGCTTACATAAATTATTATAAAAATAGATTCCTTTTTATTTTAAGTGACCATGTTTATTTTGGAAAAGGAGAACACTTACATTTTGATGATGAGGTGATTTTGGATAGCTTAGAAATTTTACCTAATATATCTTATGCAGATTATATGTCAAATTTAATGAATGAAGATACAATTAATATCAATATAAGTACTAATGACATGCCTAATAACTTGATTTTGGGTTCTCCTTAACTCCTAAAGAATAAAAAATAATATAAAAAATATTTTAATATAATATCAAGAGAATTTTATATGATATTATGTTAATATCTATCATTTAGAAAAATTTACATGGTCTGGTGCTGATATTTAGACATTTTTGCAAGATTTTAAATTGAAATTTAATAAGAACATTATTATCTGAATA